>JAJHZJ010000137.1:3735676-3990834 GCA_023548195.1 Bettongia penicillata ogilbyi | reverse complement strand
CTTTCACGTTGGTTAAGAACTAATAAGAGAACAAAAGTCAAATTAACTGTGTCAAGAACTGTAATTAGGCTCCAAAAAAAGAAAATGATCCTTGCCCTCAAGTGGTTCATCATATGATGGGGGTAAAAGGGAGCAACATATGAACAGTTATATACCAAAAGGGATATAAAGGATATTTATGGGCAGACATTCTGAAAAGTTAAACTACCCAAAAGGAAAGAAGGAAAAATAATTTTATTAGTGTTTCTTGTTCTGAAGCCCATATTTCCTATAATTGAATATTTTTTAGGATGGCAAGATCCTAAACAAAACTGCTTGGATAAGAACAGGGGAAAGAACCAAGGGAGGAGTAAGAAAGCATTCTAGCTTGACACTACAACCAGACCACAGAACACTGTAATTTTCTTTTTTCAATTCTCTCCTAACCGAGGTAGATAAAATTGTAGTAAAATCACTGTCTATGCAAGGACCACAGGACTAGAGATAAGAAATGATCATTTTTGAAAGCTTAATGTATCTTTCCTCATAGTTGGCTGGAGTGGAAAGTGTTAAAATGATTGTCTTGCTATGGATTCCATAGGGGTAGTGGAGCTGGTATTTAATGTGACATGTTTTTCTGAAAAGAATTTGTTCTTCTTCAGACTATCACCTCCCCAAAAAGGAGATAAATGAGCACCAATCATAGCTTCTTTGACAGCAAGAGGGTGGAAAAAATTGTAGGATATATAATGGTTTTGGTATGGGTAGGTGGTGATTGCAAAGGCATGAAATAGGAGAGGTTTTTTAGACATAGGATACAGAGAACTGTCCAACATCCAACACTGTCTCCTTCATAACTAATGTTTCTTACAGGGAGACTCGCCTGAAGAAAGCCTTTTCAAACTGAAATTTTAACGTTAAAAAATTTGGGACCAAAAATGAAAAGAAAATATGCAACTTGGCAATATTGATAGAATAGTATAACATTTTAAAAAAGGATAAAGTATAGATTAACAATATATAGTGAAAGAATATTGCATATGACACTAATAAATATTAAATAACTATAAAATTTGAAAATAAAATCACCATTATTAAATGATGTTCAGTATTTCAGTACAAAACACAAATATTCTTCCTGGAAGATCAGGGTTACTTTTACTAATAAGATAATGGTGGGATTTATGCTATTTGAAATGAAAATAAGGTAACCTGAATAGAAGAGAAATTCTTTAAAGCAGTTCCTTTTTGGGGAACTAAATATTGACTCAATATTGTCTCTTGAAGCATGTTTCTTCAAACAACCTTTTCTTTTCATTCAACCCAGCCAGATGTGTGAACTCAGGTCATTGAAAATCAAAAAGCAAAACTGCATAAAAGCTTTTCTGTCACTATAGAATGCAGCAATCTGTGAAATTTGTTTAAGTGCCATTGCTCCAATGGGTATTTTCTTTGCATAAGATATTTCAAAGCATTGAATCTGAGTCCTTAGGTTTGTACAAAACTACTATATTAACTGTAAATGGTAGCTACACATTGACTTTTTAAAGTTCTATTTTTTGAGATAAGTAGCTGTCTCTGAATATTTTATATTTAAAAAATCACAACTAAGTGGTCTATCATTTCTTAAATTCTATGGTATTATTTTATTCTACTTTTGTACAAACTTGCTTACTATGATTAGCCTTTGGATACTGACTTTTGTTAACAAACTTGTGTACCACCAGCCTTTTCCTAGTTACAGAAATTTTTTTCAGATTATTCAAGTTATAAAAAATATTGTCTTTGTCTATCTGAGAGCAATAATAACTTATAAAAGGGGTTTTGGGGATAGTAGAACCATTTTATATCAATCTGATGTAAACAAGCTATTTCAATTAAACTATTCACTTGGGTATATTTCATGTTGTGTTCTGTTTAGGCTGAACACAATGTCAAGAGATTTTGGATTCAAATACTCACACTCACCTTATTTTCTCTTAAGCTTAGACAAATCCCTCAGTCTATTTATCATGTTTCTCACAAGTTTCACTTTTCATCCATGCATGAATGAAATCATAGATCCTTGAAATATTCTTTCCAGAGTAAACTACCTTGCTAATCCTTGTACAAAATTTAACATTGACTCCTTATATTTGGATCTCTTATTAGACTCTAAACTACTTGAAGATAGGTCCATGACTCAATCTAAACCATATATTTCTTCAGAGAGACTTCGATTATACATGATAGCTGTTGATATCAAGCTAACAAGACTTGAAGCGGGCATGAAGGTGAGAGGAAGATTAAATACTAATAGATTAATTAACAGATTTGGTTTCTAACATGCATGAGTGTCCATATATCTACTTGTGTATACATACATACACATGTGTGAGTATATTGGGTGTTGTTGTTCAGCACATCAGTTTTGTCTAATTCATCTTCACCCCATGGACCACACAAACTAATACCATCCATGGAACATCCTTGGCAAAGATGCAGAAATGGTTTTCCATTTCTTTTCAGGAATCAAGTTAAGTTACATGCCCAGGGGCAAATGCCTATCAAGAGGCAGAGCAAAGATGGTAGAGTCAAAGGAGGGACTCAACTGAACTCTTCTAGAAATTCTGTCTAATACTTCCTAAAAGTGAATCTGAACGAAGTTTAGAGTGGCAGAATCCATTAAGAGGCAGACTACAATAGATTTCCAGCCCAGGACAGTGCAAAAGATCAATGGGAACATCTGTTACACCAGGCTAGGGAAGTTCAGAGGGTGCAGGCTGCACCAGCACAGACTCCTTCATAGAAGAGAGGGAACAGCCCCGGACATTCTGAGTAACCAATTGTACTGCAAATTCCAAAACCTCTCAGCACAAGACAGGAGTTACGTACAACTGAGTGAAAGGGAAGTCTGCTGCTGGTGGCAGTAACAATGACTGCTCCTGGGGCTTTAACTCCACACACTGAATGTTTGAAAGTCGCCTACTTGAATTACCAGGAGCCAAGATGGCAGAGTAAGCTCTCAGACCTAGGAGAGGTGGAGACCTCCAGCAACCACACCACAGCTCCCCCACACCTCATGCCCTGAGCTTCAGTGTAACCCACTGCCTTGGCACACACCTGCCGGTTCAGCACTAGGTAAGCTACAGCATAATATTCTTTCTAGTTGAAAGAATCAGAGGCCACAGCATACAAAGGCAGTAATCAGGACCCTAAATCCTAGCAAAAGAAATGTGGGACAGAGCACCCTGTGCCTCAGAAGGAGAGATCCATTTTAAAAGCCAGGGAAAAAGCAATTACAATAAGTAAGAAGCAAATTAGAAAAGCAAATCTTATACAATCTTATTACAGGGGCAGGCAATATCAAAATATGAATTCACAAGAGGACAGCAATGACACTATACTCATATCTGAAACCTCAAAAAGGAATATGAACCTGTCTCAAGCATTCTTGGAAGAGGTCGAGAAAAATTTTAAAAACAAAATTAGAGGGGTAGAAGAAAAATCGACTAATGATTTTAAAAATGCAATCATTGCCTTAAAAAGTAGAATTGACCAAATGGAAAAGGAGGTGCAAAAGCTAACTGAAGAAAACAATTTATTAAAAAAAAATAGACTCAGCCAGAGAGAACTTTATGACTCTATGAGGAATCAAGAATCAATCAAACAAAACGAAAAGAATGAAAAACAAATAGAAAACATAAAATATCTTATTGGAAAAACAATTGACCTGGAAAATAGATTCTGGAGAGACAATCTAAGAATTATTAGTCTAAGGTGAAAAAAAAGAGCCTGGATGGTATCTTCCCAGAAATCATTAAAGAAAACTCCCCTGAGGTCTTTGAGTTATTTTTTTTTTGTCCTTCGTTCTCAACAAGGACCATGACATTAAGATGATGACATGAGGTGCAGTTGACTTTGATTTGAGTGAGTTAGGGCTGAAGGTCCCAGATGCAGAGAAGAAAATAGTCATAAAAAAAATCCGCCAATCACCTCCTGAAAGAAATCCCTAGTTGAAAAGGCCAAAGAATATTATTGACAAATTACAGAATTATCAGCTCAAGGAGAAAATACTGCAAAGAGCCAAAAAGAAAAGATTCCAATATAAATTGCCCTGATTAACAGAAGAGGAAGTAAAATACTTAAGTAACACAAAGAAATTGAACAAGTTATCAATAAACTCCCTTGGGGAAAAAATTGCCCAGGACCAGATAGATTTATAAGGGAATTCTATTAAACATTTAAAGGACAATTAAATCCAATAACATGTAGGTTATTTGGGAAAACTGAGAAAGAAGTAGTCCTGTCAAAGTCTTTTTTATGTAACAAATATGGGGCTTATACCTAAACCAGTAAGAGTCAAAACAGGAAAAGAAAATTATAGACCAATTTTACTAATGAATATAGATGCAAAAACTTTAAATAATACATTAGAAAAAACTTTATAGTAACTTATCACAAGAATAATTCATTATAATCAAGTAGGCTTTATATCAGAAATGCATTACTGATTCAATATTAGGAAAACTATCACCATAATTGATCACATCAACAACATAACTAATAGAAACAATATGATTATCTGAATAGATGCAGAAAATTTTTTGACAAAATACATCAATTTCTGTTGAAAACATAGGAGATAATAGGAATAATTGCATCCTTCCTTAAAATAATAAGTAGTATCTATCTAAAACCATAAGCAAGAATCATATGTAACGGGGATAAACAAGGTGCTTCTCCAATAAGATCAGGGGTGAAACAAGGATGTCCATTATCACCACTGTTATTTAATATGATACTAGGAATGCTAGATGTGGCAATAAGAGAAGGAAAAGAAATTGAAGGAATTAGAAAAGGCAAATAAGAGACTCTTATCACTGTTTGCAGATGATCATGATGTGCTTGGAGAATCAAGTAAAAATCTATTTGAAACAATAAGCAACTTTGGCAAGGTTGCAGGGTACAGAATAAACCTACATAAGTAATCTGCATTTCTATAAATTATGAAGAAATCCCAACAATAAGAGACACAAAGAGAAATCTTTTTTAAAGTTACTGTAGTCATTAAGAAATATTTGGATGTCTATCTGCAGAAACAAACTCAGGTACTATATGAACACAAAAACACTTCACACAAAAAAGTCAGTTGTAAATAATTGGAAAAACATCAATTGCTCATGGGTAGACTGAGTGAATCAAATATAATGTAAATGAAAATTCTGCCTGAATTAATTTGCTTATTCAGTGCTATACCACTCAAACTATCAAAAAGTTATTTTATAGAGCTAGAAAAAGTAATATCAACATTCATCTGGAAGAACAAAAGGTCCAGGGAATCTGCTATCAAGGGAATTAATGGAAAGAAACCAGGATAAGTAGGATATTCATACCAGATCTCAAACTATATTACAAAACAGTAATCATCAAAACCACTTGGTACTGGCTAACAAATAGAGGGCTATCAGTGTAATAAGTTAGGTACATAAGACATAATAGTCAGTGACTATAGTAGTCTACTCTTTGATTGACCCAAGAAACCTAACTTCTGGGATAAGAACTCACTGTTTGAGAAAAACTGCAGGGACAACTGGAAAATAGTGTGGCAGAAACTGGGCATAGCCCAATGCCTTTCACTGTATGCAAGAACAAAGTCCAGATGGATACATGATATAATTACAAAGGCTAATACTGTAAACAAATTATGGGAACAAGGAATAGTTTATTTTTCAGTTTTGCAGAGAATGGAAAAGAATTTTGATGAAACAAGACAGAGAGAGCATTATGAAATGCAAAATGAATAATTCTGATAATGTTCAATTTAAAATTTTTGTACAAAGTCAATGGAACCAAAAATAGGAAGGAAGCAAACAACTGGGAAAGAACTTTTACTAGTGTCTGTGATAAAGACCTCATTTCTAAAATACATAGAGAAATGAGTGAAATTTACAAGAATATAAGCCATTCCCCCATGGACAAATCGTCAAAAGATATGGACAAGTAGTTTTAAGAGGAAGAAATTGAAGTTACTTCTAGTCATATGAAAAAAAAAATACTCTAAATCACTATTGGTTAAAGAAATGCACATCCAAACAACTCTGAGGTACAATATCACACTCATCCGATTGGCTAACATGATAAAACAGAAAGAAAATAAATGTTGGAGAAGATGTAGGAGAGCTGATTCTACTATCTGGAGAGCAATTTGGAACTATGCCCAATGGGCTACAAAAATGTGCATACCCTTTGACTCAGCAATACTGCTTCTAGGGCTGTATCCCAAAGAGATCATAAAAAAGGGAAATGGTCACACATGTACAAAAATATTTGTAGCAGCTCTTTTTGTTGTGGCCAAGACCTGGAAATTGCCCATCAACTGAGGAATGGCTGAACAAGTTGTGGTATATGAATATAATGGAATACTATTGTGTTTTAAGTAATGATGAACAAGCGAATTTCAGAAAAAAAACATAGAAAGACTTACATGAACCGATGCTAAGTGAAGTGAGCACAGAGCCAGGAAGAAGATTATACACAGTAATAGCCATAGTGTGTGAGGACTATTTTTGATAGACTTAGCCCTTCACAAAAATGCCAGGACGTAAAACATTTCCAAAGGGCTCATAATGCAAAATACAAATGATAACCAGAGAAAGAACTGTGGAGTTATAAAGCAGAATGAAGGAGGCTATTTTCTCCTTTGTTATGTTTTGTTTTGTTATGTGTCTCATGGTATTTTCCCATTTGTTTTAATTCTTCTATACAACTTGACTAATATGAAAAGTTATTTAATAGGAATGTATGTGTAAACCTGACATAAGATTGCATACCATCATGAAGACTAAGGGGGAGAAAATTTGGAAGTAATGGACTTGATAGCTGAAAACAGAAAACAAATAAATGAATAAATTTGGTATAAGAAATAGCTAGCAAATATCTGAGGCTAGATTGAAGTCAGATCTTCCTGACTTCAGGTCTAGCACTCTATCCACTGTCACCGAGTTGCTCCCATATGCATGTAGACATAGACACACACACACATATGTGTGTGTGTGTATGTATGTATGTATGCATAGAACAGGCTAAATCTAAGATGAAATTTAATAAATGTAAGTGTAATCTAATATATCATTAGAAGTAAAATAGCAATTGCATCACTATAGAGTGTTGAGTTTTACTAGAAAGAAAGTTAATCCCAAAAGAGTGAAATTTCCCCAAAAAAAGTATTTTCCTTTCTCCCTCCTCCTTTTCTTATCCTCCATTTCCTTCTCTCTTCTTTTCTTCTTCTTGCTCACCTTGTTCTCCTCCTCCTCCTTTTCCTCCAATTCAGCCCCCTATCATGTTCCACATGAACTATTAAGTCAGTAACTGTTAGCAATAGTTTTTACTAAATGTTGTAATAAATTTAATAGCTTCAAAAATTATTTTAACAGTTTCCTATTAATAGAAATTTATTAATTTAATAACTTCCTAATAATAAACTTTATTAGCTTCCTAATAATAGCTTGTGATGTGTTCTCCAACTAATTGCAGTATATCTCTAAGATATAAACTTTAACTAACCCAGGGGTCCATTTTTGTTGTTCAACTCTGTACATTTTTTAACATTTCTTCAGGGTATATTTAATTATTTTTCCCAAGATCATGTCATTCTTGGAAACTGCTTTGTGTCTTGTAATGTTAATTAGAGAGTTAAATATCTATGCCATCCATTAGTGAGTCTGCTCATTAAGGGAACTTTGATTAAGGGACATTTGTTTTGTAGGAAGCCCCACACCTTTTGTTACTTTCTAATTTCCTTAAGGGTTTTGGCTTTCTGACTTTGAAGGTGAAAACCCAGATGTTGGTTCTTCTCTCTCTGGAATACATGTATTGCTTATGGTCAGAAACTTGGAAGCCCTGTCTGTTGATTTTTATTTCTCTGTTTCTATTTTCTCTGAAATTCAGGGTATTGACTTTCCCCCCTGAACTAATTGAATGATATATTGCTTGATTAAAGTCATTATTATTATTAATTTGTTTCAGTTTTCTGTAATCACTTCTGTAAGTCTTAGATTTTTTTCCCTCTCATTTTCCCCTGTCTCTCCAAGACAGCATGCAATCTTATATGGATTCTACACAATACGTTTTTATTAAACACATTTTCAAATTAATCATGCTGCATTACAAGAATTAAAATGAATGAAAAAAACCATGACAAAAATAAAAACAAAACATAACACACACAAGAAAATGTTCTGCATCATTCTGCATTCCTATTCCATAGTTCTTTCTCTGATTGTGGATGGCATTTTGACTCAACAGTTATTTGGGTACATTTCATGTCCTTGCATTGCAGTGATTGGCTAAGTCTACCAGAAAAATTACTCACACACTGTGGTTATTATTGTATGCAATGATTTTCTGGTTCTGTTCCTTTCACTCAACAACAGTTCATATAAGTTCTACCAGGCCTCTCTGAGGTCTTACTGTTCATTATTTCTTATAGCACATTAGTGTTCAATTACATTCAAATACCCTAACTGCTCAGCCATTCCCCAATTGATGAGTATTCCCTTGATTTCCAGTTCCTGGCCACCACAGCGAGAGGTGCTATAAATATTTTGGTACGTGTGAGAACCTTTCCCATTGTTAAGAATTCTTTGGAATACAGTATTAGAAGTGATGTTGCTAGATGAAATGTTATGCACATTTTTTGTAGCCCTTTGGACATAGTTCTGAATTGTTCTCCAGAATAATTGGGTCAGCACAGAGCTCCACCAACAATGAATCAGTGTTCCAACTCTCACATCTTCTCCAGTGTTTATCATCTTCCACTTTTGTCATGTTAGTCAATCTGATAGGCATGACGTGATACTTGAGAGTGGTTTTGATTTGTGTCTTTCTAATCAATAGTACTTTAGAGAATTTTTTCTTGAGACTGTAGATAGGTTTAATTTCTTCCTCTGAAAAGTGCCTGTTCATATAATTTGACCGTTTATCAATTGGGGAATGACTTGTATTCTTGTAAATTTAACTCAGTTCTCTGTATATTTTAGAAATATGACCTTTGACACAGACACCAGTTGTAAAGATTATTCCCCAGTTTTCTCTTTCCTTTTTAATCTTGGTTGCATTGGGTCTGTTTTTGCAAAAATTATTCAATTTAATGGAATCATAATTATCTATTTTCCACTTAATAATATTCTATATCTCTTGTTTGGTCATACATTTCTCCATTCTCCATAAATCTTCTAAATGCACTATGCCTTTCTCCCCTAATTTGTTTATAGTATCAGTCTTTATACCTAGATCATGTACCTATTTGGACTTTATTCTTGTGTATGGTGTCAGACATTGGTGTATGCCCAGTTTCCACTGCACTGTAATCCAGTGGTCCCAACAGTTTTTTTCAAACAGTGAATTCCTATCCCACAAGCTGGGGTCCTGGGGTTTATCATGCAGTAGAGTGTTATAATCATTGGCTGCTCTGTCTTGAGTGACTCACATATTCCACTGATCAACCTTTCTGTTTCTTAGCCAGTACCAAGTGATTTTGTTGATTGCTGCTTTATAATACAATTTGAAATCTGATAGGGTTTTGACAACTTTTCCTAGCATTTCTTTTCATTAATTCCCTTGATATTCTGGACATTTGTTCTTCCAGATGAACATTGATATTATTTTTCCAGTTCTAGAAAATATTTTTTTTTCTTTTAGTTTGATTGCTTTGACACTGAATGATTAAATTCATTTAGGTAGAATTCTTTATTTTAATTATATTAGGTCAGTGTACATGGAGCAACTGATGTATTTCCAATTTCCTAGATTTGACATTATTTGTACAAAAAGTGTTTTGTAACTGTGTTTATACAGTCCCTGGGTGTGTTTTGGAAGGTAGATTCCCAGAGAGCTTATAGTGTCTACCATATCATTAAATGGGATTTCCCTTTGTATCTCTTGCTGTTGGGTTTGTTAGTAACACATAGAAATGCAGATGATTCATGTGGGTTTATTTTGAAAGCTGCAACTTTGCCAAAGTTTTTATTAGTTCAAGTAACTTTTTACTTGAATTTCTCCTTTGACTATTCTAATTATTTCAATTTATTTTTCTTCTCATTTCTAAAACTAATATTTCTAGTACAATATTGAATAATAGCAGTCATAATGGACATACTTTTTCACCCCGATCTTATTGGAAATGCATTTATCTCATCTGCATTAAATATAATGCTTGCTGATGGCTTTAGCTAGATACTGCTTATTATGTTATGGAAAACTTCATTTATTCCTATGCTCTCCAGTGTTTTCAGTAGAAATGGGTAATGTATTCAGTCAAATGGTTTTCCTACATCTACTGAGATAATCATATGATTTCTATTAGTTTTGTTGTTGACATGGTCAATATTAATGATAATTTTCTTAATATTGAAACAGTCCTGCATTCCTGGCCTAAATTCTACCTGATCAGAATGTATTATACTCGTGATGAGTTGCTGTATTCTTTTTGTTAATATATTATTCAATTTTGTGCATCCATAATCATCTGAGAAATTGGTGTATAATTTTATTTCTTTGTTTTGGCTCTCTCTGGTTTAGATATCAGAACAATATTTGTATCACCAAAGTAATTTGCTAGGATTTCTTCTTAGCCAATTTTCCTAAATATTCTACACAGTGTTGGAAGTAACTCTTCTTTAAATACTTTATAGAATTCATTTGTAAATCTTTCTGGACCTGGAGATTTTTTCTAGGGATTTCATTGGTGGAGTGTTTAATTTCTTTTTCTGAGATGAGTTTATTTAAATATTCAACTTCCTCTTCTGTTAAACTATGAAATGTATATATTTTTAAAATATTCATCCATCTCATTTAGATTGTTGAATTTATAGGCATACATTTGGACAAAGTAATTTCTAATTATTGTTTTAATTTCCTCCTCATTGGAGTTGAGTTCACCTTTTAAATTTTGATATGTATTATTTTGGCTTTCTTCCTTTTTTTAAAACAAAATTGAGGTAAAGTTTGTCAGTGGTATTGTCTTTTTTCATAAAAGCAAATCCTAGTTTTATTTATTAGATCAATAGTAATCTTAATTTCAACTTTGTTGATCTTACCTTTGGTTTTCAGTATTTCTAATTTGGTATTTACTTTGGAATTTTCAGTTTGTTCTTTCTCTAGCTTTTTCAGCTGCATGCACAATTAACTGATCTCATCTTTCTCTATTTTATTCATATAGGTGTTCAGTGATATAAAACTTGCCTTAAGAACTACTTTTTCAGCATCCCATAAATTTTTGTAGGTTGTGTCATTATGGTAATCCTCTTTAGTGAAGTTATTGATTATTTCTATGATTTGTCATTTAACCCACACTTTATTTAGGATTAGATTATTTATTTTTCAATTAATTTTTGGTCTATCTTTCCATGGCCTTTTGTTACACATAATTTTGATTGCATTATGATCTCAGAACAATACAATGACAATCCATGCCTTTCTACTTGGCATTGTGAGGTTTTTATGCCCTAGCACATGGTCAATTATTGTAAATGTGCCATGTGCTACTGAGGAAAAGTTATATTCCTTTCTATATCCATTCAATTTTATCCAGAGATCTCTCATATCTACCTTATCCAGAGCTATACTCATCTCTTTATCTTCTTTCTTGTTTATTTTGAGGTTATATATTTGAAGTTCCAAAAGGAGGAAGTTGAGGTCACCCACTAGTATAGTTTTGCTGTCTATTTCTTCCTGCAATTCCTTTAATTTGTACTCTAAGAATCTGGATGCTATAACCACTTGGTGTATATATGTTTAATAATGTTTTCTCTTCCTTGTCTATGGTATCTTTTATCAGCATATACTTTCCTTCTATCCCTTTTGATTAGATACATTTCTGCTTTTGCTTGTCTAAGATTAGGATTACTACTCCTGCTTTTTTTGCATCAGCTGAAGCATAACATATTGTTCTCTGACTTCTTCCCTTTATCTGTGTGTATGCGCCCCTGTTTCAAATGTGTTTCATGTAAACAACATATTGTTGGGTACTGGTTTTTATTCCATTCTTCTTTCTGCCTCTGTTCTATGGGAGAGTACATACTACTCACCTTTACAGTTATGATTAGTCTTTCCCTCCATCCTATTTCCCTCCTTTTATGTTTTTAGTTCTCCCTTCTCCCTTCCTCACCTCAAAAGCTTTAATTTCCTTCCTCACTCTTCCCTCCCTTCTATTAGCCTCCTCTCTTTTATTCCCCTCTTCCCTTACTACTTCTTCCCTCTTTTTTGTCCTCCTTTCCCTTTTCTTTCCACTTTTCCCTCCTACTTCCTATAGAAAAATATAAATTTCTATATTTAACTGAGTTTGTTGTTCTTTCCTTGAACCAAATCAGGTGACAGTAAATCTCAAACAGTGCTCATCTCCCTTCTCTCTTTTGCTATACTATAATATGTTTTTGTGCCTCTGCCTGTGATATAATTTTCCTTCATATGCCTCCTCTTTTTCACTTCTCCAATTCCACTCCCTTCACCCTGTTCAATCTCATTTCGTCACATTGGGTAACTTATACCGAAGGCCTCTATCTATCTATCTATCTATCTATCTATCTATCTATCTATCTATCTATCTATCTATCTATCTATATCTATGTATCCCTTTTAAATATCATCATAAATATACAATTCACAAGATGAACAAATATAATCTTCACTTATAGGGATGTAAACATTTTGTCTATATTGGTAACAATTTTTTTTGTTATTTTTTCCCCTCTCTTTAACTTTTTATGCTTCTTTCCAGACTTGTATTTGAAGATAAGATTTTCCATTGAACTCTGTTCTTTTCTTCAGGAAGGTGTGGAAATTCATTATCCATTGGTCTAGTACCTCAGGGCCATTTTCCTTGATGATTTCTTGGACGATATCGTCCAGGCTCTTTTCTTTTTCATCATGGCTTTTTGGTAGACCAATAATTCTTATATTTTTTCTCTTGGATCTATTTTCCAGGTTAGTTGTTTTATCAATGAGATATTTTACATTTTCTTCTATTTTTTTCATTCTTCAGATTCTGTTTGACTGATTCTTAATGTCTCACAGATTTATTAGCTTCTACTTGACCAATCCAAATTTTTAATAGATTGTTTCCTTCAGTTGACTTTTCCATCCCCTTTTCCATTTGTCCAATTGTTCCTTTTAAGGAATTGTTTTCTCTATCTAGGTTTTGTATCTCCTTATCTGTTTGACTACTTTTCCTTTTAAATTCTTCGAGTTCTTTTCTCATATTTTAAAATCATTGGCCAATTTTTCTTCTACTTCTCTAATTAGACTTTTAAAATCCTTCTTGAGCTCTTTTAAGAGTGCTCTTTTGCCTTGAGACCACCTCGAATTCCCTTCAGAGGTTTCAGATTGGAGTACAGTCTCAGTGTTGATGTCTTATATTTTTGTGTTTTGATCTTTGTCTCTACAGTAAGATTCTATGCTCTTTTCTTTTCTGGTTTGCTTCTTGCTCATGAAACTTGACTTTTTCTTTGCTTTTAAAATGGGAGAGGTCAGGCAAGTCCTGAATTTCCTGTGATTTGTTAGCTTTACTTCCCACTTTTAATTCTATTTAGAAGTTTGAGAGGTTATCTGTTCAACCTATCACATTGTCCTTTTTCTTTCACTAAGGAAGATTCATATTTCATAAAGGAATCAATGCATCACTGCACATTAAGTACCCACACCCCAACTTACAATCTTGGCCAGTTAAATACTTCATGGTGTACTAGTTTTTTTCTGCCTTCTGAAAGACCCTCTAATAATGATTTTTTAAAATCTTTCGTGATTTTTGACAGTTTATTGAGTGTGAGAAAAGTATCTCCAAAATGCTTTATTATACCCTATTTTGAAAAAGAAAAAAATGAAGCTAAGAGAGGTTATATGACTTTCCTTGGGTCATACACATATTATGGGAAGTCACTTAAACATAATTTCAAATCGTTTTACTGACCACTAATCCAATTTTCTTTTAATTACACCCAAGTCAGTAAGTCAGTCATAGCTATGAGAAGCTTAGTTATCTAAACCACACAGCCATAACCTAATTCATTCTCTTAAATTGTTTATAACATATATTAAGTCCAGGCAAAGAAATTAGGAGGAGTGAACAAAGTCTTTTCAAATTTTATTTATTTATTTTTTTGGTGAGGCAGCTGGGTTTAAGTGACTTGCTAGGGTCACACAGCTAGTAAGTGTTAAGTGTCTGATGGCCAATTTGAAGTCAGTTCTTCTTGACTCCAGGAACATTGAGGTATCCACTGCACCATCTACCTGTCTCCAAACAAGCTCTTAAGTCTTATCCTTGCAAATTTAATTCTATAAAGCTACAAAATTGAAATAAATACTAAATTTAATCAACTCAAACATATTCATCATATTTCATTGGAATAAAGAAATTGGTTTACCATTTAATGGAAGCCATCTCCAATAATTTAAATATCTGATATCAGATATTCAGCAGTCTATGTGATAATTTTAATCAACATTACATAAATGTCACTGAACATACCCCAAAATTGACTCAGATAAAGCAAATGCCCCAGTATTAATATTTTGCATACAGAAATGTGTTACTATGTTTTTTCTTGAATTCACTTAGCACCTAGTTTTCTACTTATTTAGTATGATGACAACTAACAATTATTTGTAGACAAGATATACAGTAACAACACATTTCTAGTGTGACATCACGCTGTAAACATGTGAAAAGAACATTATTTAAAGTAATCTCCAAAAACAATATTTATCATATTTGACACCAGCCTTAGAGTCTGAAGAACTATGTTTGATTCCTGTGAAGTACTAACTCAGTGATCTCAATATCACTGTTAACTATCTCAGCCTCAGTTTTCTCCTCTATAAAAGCTTAAGGAATGGAGCCAAGATGGTGGAGTGTAGAACTGTGCCTGCTCTAGCTCTGTCCTCATGTTTACAATGACTGTAAACAATTTCTAGAGTAGCAGAAGTCACAAAATGACAGAGTGAAAGAGAATTTCCGGTACAAGGCGACCTGGAAGGCAGACAGGGAGGGTCTGCCACAACAGGCTCAGGGCAGGACACACCCCACCCAGGGCAGGAGAGCTCAACACAGACAGGACTGGAGCAGGTGTCAGGGAGTGGAGTCATGGGTAGCAGCTACAATTCCCACATTTCTCAACCCACAAACCCAAAGACAGCTTCAAAGGTCAGTGAGAAAGCCCTTTCACCTGAGTGAGAGGGATCAAGGTATGGACCCAGCCTCAGCCCCAGGATAGCAGTAGTCATTGAAGCAACCACTTTTAGTGCCCTTAGCCTTACCACCCTGAGGCAATTGAGGGCTGATCTAGGTCTCAGTCCGGGGGTGAGGAGGACTACTGGTGTGATGGAGCTGGTGGCAGCTCTGGAGAGGGAATCCTACTCACAGATACTAGGCAGCAGAGTGCTTGTGGTTGCTCCTAGACCAGGGCCGAGGCCAGGAAAGGAGTAAACTTCTCTCCCTTGATGAAAATTTACAGGTCCCTAGAGTATATTGTCCAATTGACAAAGGACTCAAAACTCAAGTACCTAACCGGGGAAATGCCCCAAAAGGGAAAAAATATTATAGAAGTTTCCTTTTTTGGTAAAAATATATTTTCTTCCATCTTTTTGGAAGAGGAAAAGCAAAGCATACCACAGAGGAAGACATCAAAGGTTGTTATATCCAAAACCTGCAAAAATATATGCAAGTATCTCAGGCCATGGAAGAGCTCAAAAAGAATTTTGAAGATTGAATAAGAGAAGTGGAGGAAAAATTGGGAAGAGAAATGAGAACAACACAAGAAAATCATGAAAAACAAGTGAAAAACTTGCTAAAGGGGACTCAGAAATGCTGAAGAATGAACACCTTTAAAAATAGATTAATCCAAATGGCAAAAATGGTCCAAAATGCCAGTGAGGAGAAGAATGCTTTGAAAAGCAGAATTAGCAAATGGAAAAAGAGGTTCAAAAACTCACTGAAGAAAATAATTCTACAAAAATTAGAATAGAGGAGATGGAAGGTAATGACTGCATGAGAAGTAAAGAAATCATAAAACAAAATGAAAAGAAAGAAAAAAATAGAAAACAATGTGAAATATCTCATTGGAAAAACCACTGACCTGGAAAATAGATCCAGGAGAGATAATTTAAAAAAAAAAATATTGGTCTACCTGAAAAACATGATCAATTAAAGAGCCTAGTCATCATCTTCCAAGGAAATATCAAGGAAACCTGCCCTGATATTCTAGACCCTGAGAGTAAAGTAGAATTCGAAAGAATTCACTGATCACCTCCTGAAAGATATCTCAAAAGGAAAACACCTAGGAATACTGTAGCCAAATTCCAGAGTTCTCCGGTCATGGAGAAAATATTACAAGCAGCCAAAAAGCAACATTTGGGGTATTGTGGAAATACAGTTAGGATAACATAGGATCTAGCAGCTTCTACACTAAAGGCTTGAAATATGATATTCCAGAGGTCAAAGGAGATAGGATTAAAACAAAGAATCACCTACTCAGAAAAACTGAGTGTAATATTTCAGAGGAAAGAAATGGAATTTCAATGAAATAGATGATATCCAAACATTCTTGTTGAAAAGGCCAGAGCTCAATAGACAATTTGGCTTTCAAATACAACAACCAAGACAAACATGCAAAGGTAAACAGGAAAGAGAAATCTTAAGGAACTCATTAAAGTTGAACTGTTTACATTCCTATATGGAAGGATGTAATTTGTAATTCATGAGACCTTTCTCAGTATTAGGGTAGTTACAGGGAATGTGTATGTGTGTGTGTGTGCGTGTGTGTATACACATATACATATATATGTATATATACATATATGTATGCATGTATATATGTGCATGTGTATATGTGTGTATATATACATATATGTGTGTGTGTATATGCATACGTACACACACACATAGACAGAGGGTACAGGGTGAGCTGAATATGAAGGGAGAATACCTAAAAAAACTTACTGTTGAATGGAATATACTAGGAGGAAGTAAAAGGGAGAGGTAGAATGTAGCAAATCATCTCACATACAAAAGGGAAGAACTTCTACAATGAAGGTGAAGAAGGGGAATATGAAAGAAGGGGAATATGAGTCTTACTCTCCTGGGATTTGGTTTAAGGAAGGAATATCATGTAGTCAATTGGATATGGAAATGTATTTTACCCTGGAGGAAGACAAAGGTAAAGGGGACAGGAGAGGGAAGATAATGGAAGGGACAGCAAATTGGGGAAAGGGATAATCAGAAGCAAGCATTATTCTGTGAAGGGAGAGAATGGAATAAATGAAGGGCAGGATAAGCAGAGGCTAATATGGTTAGTCTTTCACAACATAAATATTATGGAAGGGATTTGAATTGTTTTACATGTATGACCTATTTTGAATTGCTTTTTTTTTAATGAGGGTAGATGGGGAGAGTGAGAAAGAATATAGAAATCAATGCTTTAAGAATGAGTGTCTTAACATACAAATGGAAATTATACTATACAGACAATGGAGTATAGAAATCTATTCATACCTACAGGAAAATAGAGAGGAAGGAGGATGAAGAAGCTTGGATAATAGAAGGGAGGACAGACTGGAGGAAGGGATGAATGAGATGCATTCTCTCCTGGGGTAGGGGGTGGCGAGAGAACAGGAGAAAATGTTCAATGGAAATTCTTGTGGAAATGAATGTTAAGCAGTGCAAAATAAATTAATTATATATAAAAGTCTAAAATTTACTCTAAGTGATATCTAAGATCTTGTCTACCACTTTTAGTTTATCTATGAGAATTTTTTTTTAATAACTTAAAAGATCCTATAAATATCTGGATATTTGCCTGATTCTTTTAAACATAAAATTGACTTTTAATCATCTAAATCTATTTTCCTTCCTCCCTGTCAATTGATAATGATAGAAAAGTATGCCTTATGTGTATGGTAAAAAATTATTTCTATACTGGTCCTATCAAAAACAACAACAACCACAACCACAACAAAAACAAAAACAAAAACAAAACATGTCCACGTGTTAACTTGAGCTCTGAGTTTTTCACTTCTCTGTCAGTATATGGGTAACATATTTCATCATTAGTTCTCTAGAACTGTGGTTGGTGACAAGAATACCTAATTCTTTCTAAGTTATTTATCTTCCCAAAATTGTTTCAAAATTCTTTGACATCTCATAATAAGGGTTTTTTTTTTCTTTCTTTTACATTTCTCTTAACTCCTGTGTTTGAAAGTGAAAATTTCTATGCAGCTCTGGTCTTGTCAGGAATCAGTAATGCCTAGAAGATCTCTGTTTCATTAAAGATCCATTTCCCCTATATTTGACCATACACAATTTTTCTGGGTAAATTACTCATCGTTATAAGTGTATATCTTTTGCCTTCTAGAGTATTGTGAGGTTTTCCATTCCTTTATATTGGGAGCTGCTTAATCTTGGGTGCTCCTGATTGTTAATGTTTATTTTAATTCCTTCTGGCTGTGTATGCCATTTGTTTTATTTTGACCTAGAATCTCAGTCTTTGGATTTTAACTTTCCTGTAAGATTTTATGTGGGGGTTTCATTCAGGAGGTGCCCAGTGGATTAACTCTCTTTCTCTTTTGTCCTCTGGTTCTAAGATATCATTCTAGTTTTATGTTAAAATGCTTGAATTTTGATGTATGAGCTCTTTTTTTGTGCATGGTGGGCCATTATTTTCAGTTGTTCAATGATCTTAAATATTGTTTTCCTTGATTTTTAAGGCAGTCATTTTTGCTATGAGACATAATGTATTTTTTCTCTGTTTTCTCTCTTTTGACTGTTTTAAAATGTCTTTTGTTCTCCGTGCAGAACTATATTGCTTCAATATGAGAAAAACTTTAAGCATAATTAATCATATCAAAATAACAAATAAAAAACTCACAAAAATCATGATTATATGAATTGATGCAGAAAAGGATTTTAATAAAATAAAACATTTGTTCCTATTGAAAACACAAGCATAGGAATCAAATGAGTTTATCATAGTTGATAATTAATTGATACATGCTGTTAATATCAGAATGAGACTAGGTCTTAATAATTCATTCAGAATATTTCCATAATCTGAATAGATCAAATTGCATTGAGTTATATTAAATTATTTTTATTTCTTGATATCAAAGATGGTCATTCTTATTTTTCATGACTAGCATTATAGTGATATTAGCAGAGAAAAAGATGAAGGTTTTTTTAAAGTTGTCCTTAAGAATAAATAAACACTTGTTGAATATTGATTTGTTTTAATTACTCACACTGAATTCATAGGTATTTCTAGGATATGTATTTAGAAGAAATTATGCCTGTTGAAGTAAGTAGAACCAAGAAAATGATATATAAAATGAGTATGACAATGTAAATGTGGGATAATATCTGAGGAACAAATACACAGTGAATATTTACAAAGTTATGAAACAAAACAGAAAAAAAAAACAAGGTTAGATCTAAAAAAGAGATACAAGATGTTTACACACTGAGCTCTTGCAGAGGTGGTGGGTAGGAGTCCCTAAATGTGATATATTTTATATATTGTCATATTTTTAAAATGTATTCATGAGTTTCATGATGTATGGGGATTTTTTCTCTTATTATTCTTTTTTTTGTGTGTGTGTTCTTTTGCAAAAGAGTATTTGTTATTTGGGTTGACTCTGTGAGAGAGGAAGAGGAAATGATACTAGGGATAGTTCTGTCTTTGGTAATAAAACAAATACTACCAATAAAAGTTTCTTTAAGATACAATCTGTAGAGCTGTGAGCTCTCCCACCCAGCGTGCACTCGCCCTCCCCTGCCTCCAGGTGCGGCACCACCTCCTCTCTCTCTTAAGGGTTTAAACTTGCCACTTCAAAGTTCTCCATGGATGATGATATTGCTGCTCTCGTTGTTGACAATGGCTCTGGCATGTGCAAAGCTGGCTTTGCCGGAGACGATGCCCCTCGGGCCGTCTTCCCCTCCATTGTTGGGCGCCCCAGACATCAGGGTGTGATGGTGGGTATGGGCCAGAAAGACAGCTACGTGGGGGATGAGGCTTAGAGCAAGAGAGGTATTCTGACCCTGAAGTACCCCATTGAACATGGTATTGTCACCAACTGGGATGACATGGAGAAGATCTGGCATCATACTTTCTACAATGAGCTCCGTGTGGCCCCTGAAGAGCACCCTGTGCTGCTCACAGAAGCCCCCCTGAACCCCAAAGCCAACAGAGAGAAGATGACTCAGATTATGTTTGAGACCTTCAACACCCCAGCCATGTACGTTGCCATCCAGGCTGTTCTGTCCCTGTATGCCTCTGGTCGTACCACTGGTATTGTGATGGACTCCGGTGATGGTGTGACCCACACTGTGCCCATCTATGAAGGTTATGCCCTTCCCCGTGCCATTCTCCGTCTGGATCTGGCTGGCCGTGATCTGACGGACTACCTCATGAAGATCCTGACTGAGAGAGGGTACAGTTTCACTACCACAGCTGAGAGGGAAATCGTGCGTGACATCAAGGAGAAGCTGTGTTACGTCGCCCTAGACTTTGAGCAAGAGATGGCTACTGCTGCATCTAGCTCCTCTCTGGAAAAGAGCTATGAGCTCCCTGATGGTCAGATTATCACCATTGGCAATGAGAGGTTCCGGTGCCCAGAAGCTCTCTTCCAGCCATCTTTCTTAGGTATGGAATCCTGTGGAATCCACGAAACTACCTTCAACTCAATCATGAAGTGTGATGTTGACATCCGTAAAGATTTGTATGCCAATACCGTATTGTCTGGAGGTACCACCATATACCCAGGCATTGCTGACAGGATGCAGAAGGAGATTACAGCCCTAGCTCCCAGCACAATGAAAATCAAGATCATTGCCCCACCTGAGAGCAAATACTCTGTCTGGATTGGAGGCTCCATCCTGGAGTCTCTTTCCACCTTCCAGCAGATGTGGATCAGCAAACAGGAGTATGATGAATCTGGGCCCTCCATTGTCCACCGCAAATGCTTCTAAATGGACTGTGTGTTTTTTTGTTATTTTTTTGTTTTGTTTTGTTTTTTTGGTCAAAAGGGTGTGACATGATAATTGCCCAAAAAAAGAGATGAGATTGGCATGGCTTTATTTGGTTTTTTTTTTTTTGTTTTTTTTTGGCGCTTGACTCAGGATTTAAAAACTGGAACGGTGAAGGTGATGAGCAGTCTAAGTATTTTGGAGGCAAACATCCCCAAAGTTCTACAGTGCGTCTTCAGGACTCGTGATTGTACATTTGTGTGTGTGTGTTTTTTTTAATAGTCATTCCAAATGTTGTATAATGCATTGTTACAGAGTAATGAGCTCTATAAAAGGAGCTAAGTAACAAATCCAGATGGGGAGCGGAGGAGGGGGAAGGTACTAGTATTGCTTTACATGTAAATTAATGTAATCCTTTAAAAAAACTTTTTGTAAATTCCGCCTTAATACTTGTTCCTTTTTTTTTTAAATTGTCAGCCATATTGAATGGCCCCCTAAATTCCCTTCCTGCCCCCAACATAGATGTGAATGAAGACTTCACAGTCTCCCTGCGAGTTTTATGAGATTGGTGCCAGTACTTGGGGGAGGGGAGGAGCTTTACCTGTACACTGACTTAAGACCAGTTCAAATAAAAGTGCACATGTTAAAGAAAAAAAAAATATACAATCTGTAAATAATGAGTATTGAAAGTATAGTGGAGCCTGATGCATGGTAAAAATAATCATATATTGCTACAGAAAGGATGTCAAAACAATTTGACAAAAAGCTTATATGAATAAGATGCACATCTGGCTCAAGTGAAGTAGGAAAGCAATGAATTCCTTAGAATTCAATCACTAAGAATTAAATATGACACCCTTTGATTTTTCAATGATTTAGTCAGCATATAGATTCACCGAGTAATTGGCACATGCTTACCTTCTTCAGACATAATTACAAGTAATATATCCTGTGCATGTTGAGAATTTATTGAGGAAACAGATATACTTTAGAAAATTGACCATTTGAAACTTAGAAATCTCAAGACTAGCATATATGTTCCATGAAGTATAGCATCCAAATTCTTAGAAGAGAAGCAAAAGGAGCTATAGGAAGAAAAGACAGCAAAAATGCACTAGTGGGAGACCTCAACCTCCCCCTCTGTTAACTTGATAAATTTAACCTGAGAACAAACAAGAAAAACGTTAAGGAGGTGAATAAAACTCTGGATAAGGTAGATATGATAGATCCCTGGAGAAAACTGAATGAGGATTGAAAGGAATATTCCTCTTCCACAGTGTTTCATGGCACATTTACAAAAATTGACCATGTACTGAGGAATAAAAACCTCACAGTCCCAAGTAGAAAGGCAAAGCTTGTCATTGCATCCTTCTCAGATCATAATGCAATCAAAATTATATGTAACAAAAGGCCATGGAAAGACAGACTAAAACTTAATTGAAAAGCAAAAAATCTAATCCTACAGAAAGAGTGGGCTAAACAACAAACTATAGAAAAATCAACAGGGGTGGAGCCAAGATGGTGGAGTAGAAAGACTCATGTATGCTAGCTCCGAACCCACAGCCCATATATTTCCTGCAAGAAGAACTCCCCACAAATTCTGGAGCACTGCAAGGCATGCAGAAACACAGTGGAAAAGATTTCCATTCCAGAGAGCCCTGGAGAGCCATTCCCAGGGGTTCATCGTGCTCCAGACAGTGGAGTCCACCCCTCTGCTGCCCTGGCCCCATGGTCCCAGAGGAGCAGATCCAAATAGGCTTCAGGGACGGAATCTCCGGTGGCTGAGAAGGTCCCTCCACCCACAGACGCTACAGGTCAGTGAGAGAGACGTCTGGGCTGGCCCAGAGGGGAGCGAGGTGTCTCGGTGGCTCAGGCCCCTTCGGGAGGCAGTGGCAGAGACAGCAGCAGAGGCAGAGGCAGAGGCAGCGGCAGAGGCCCGGGACTCCCAGAGCAAGCAGGAGCTCCATTACTGAAAGTATCTGCATAAACCCCCTGAGGGAACTGAGCCTGGGAGGCAGCCCTGCCCCCATCCAAGCACCAGAACGTAAGCTCACATTGAATAGCAGCCGCACCTGCCGCGGAAAGCCCATTTGAATCTAAGACTCCAAGGACTAGCTGGGCGGATCTAGGCTGGGGTGGACAGGGATCTCAGATGTCAAGTAATTGGCTGAGAAAATGCCCAGAAAAGGGAAGAAAAATAAGACTATAGAAAGCTACTTTGATGGGGTACAGATGGTCCCGCATTTCAATTCTCATGACGAGGAACTATTCTTACCATCAGGGAAAGACCTGGAGGTTGGGGCCTCTCTATCCCAGACATCCCAGGTGGATGTCCGGTGGGCTTAGGCCTTGGAAGAGCTCAAAAAGGATTTTGAAAATCAAGTTAGACAGGTGGAGGAAAAACTGGGAACAGAAATGAGAGAGATGCAAGAAAAGCATGAAAAACGGGTCAATACCTTGTTAAAGGAGACCCAAAAAAATGCTGAAGAAAATATCACCTTGGAAAATAGACTAACACAATTGGCAAAACAGGTTCAAAAAGCCAATGAGGAGAAGAATGTTTTCAAAAGCAGAATTAGCCAAATGGAAAAAGAGGTTCAACAGCTCACTGAAGAGAATAGTTCTCTCAAAATTAGAATGGAACAGATGGAGTCTAATGACTTTCTGAGAAACCAAGAAATCACCAAACAACACCAAAAGAATGAAAAAATGGAAGATAAGGTGAAATATCTCATTGGAAAAACAACTGACCTGGAAAATAGATCCAGGAAAGAGAATTTAAAAATTATGGGACTACCTGAAAGTCATGATCAAAAAAAGAGCCTAGACATCATCTTCCATGAAATTATCGAGGAAAACTGCCCTGATATTCTACAACCAGAGGACAAAATAATTATTGAAAGAATCCATCGATCACCATCTGAAAGAGATCCAAAAAGGGAAACTCCTAGGAACATTGTGGCCAAAATCCAGAATTCCCAGGTCAAGGAGAAAATCTTGCAAGCATCTGGAAAGAAAAAATTCCAGTATTGTGGAAATACAATCAGGATAACACAAGGTCTGGCAGCTTCTACATTAAGGGATTGAAGGGCGTGGAATAGGATATTCCAGAAGGCAAAGGAACTAGGACTCAAACCAAGAATCACCCACCCAGTAAAACTGAGTGAAATACTTCAGGAGAAAATATGGTCTTTAAATGAAACAGAGGAATTTCAAGCATTCTTGATGACAAGACCAGAGCTGAAAAGAAAATTTGACTTTCAAACACAAGAATGAGAAGAAGCATGAAAAAGTAAAGAGCAAAGAGAAGTCATAAGGGACTTACCAAAGGTGAACTGTTTACATTCCTACATGGAAAGACAATATTTGTGACTTTTAAAACTTTTCATTATCTGGGTAGTTGGTGGGACCACACACAGACTTACACACACACCCACACGCACACACACACACATGTACATGTGTGCACGCACACACACATGCACACATGCACGCACACACAGAGACAGAGAGCACAGAGTGAATTGAATAGGATGGGACCATAACTTAAAAGAAATTAAGGTAAATGGTGAGAGACAAATGTAACGGGAGGAAAGAGGGTGAAATGGAATGGGGTAGATTATTTCTCATTGAAGAGGCAAACAGGAGACATTTTAGTGGAGGGAAAAAGAGGAGAGCTGAGAAAAAAACATGAAGTTTACCCTCATCACATTCGACTAAAGGAAGGAGCAAAATGCACACTCATTTTGGTATGAAAACTTATCTTATAGTACAGAAAAATGGGGAAGAAGGAGGTAAGCAGGGATGGAGGGGTGCTGGAGGGGAAGGCAATGTAAGAAGGGAGCAATTTGAGGTCAACACTCTTGGGGAGGGACAGGATCAAAAGACAGAATAGAAACAATGGGGGACAGAATAGGATGGAGGGAAATACAGTTAGTCTTATATGACACGACTGTTATCGAAGTCATTTGCAAAACTACACAGATAGGGCCTATATTGAATTGCCTGCCTTCCCAAAGGGAATGGGTGGGGAGGGAGGGATGGGGAGAACTTGGAACTCAAAGTTTTAGGAACAACTGTTGAGTATTGTTGTTGCTACTAGGAAATAAGAAACGCAGTTAATGGGCAATAGAAAGTCATCTGGCCCTACAGGACAAAAGAGAAGATGGGGACAAGAGAAGGGAGGGATGATAGAAGAGAGGGCAGATTGGTGATAGGGGAAATTAGAATGCTTGGTGTATTGGGGTGGGGGAGGGGATAAATGGAGAGAAAATTTGGAACCCAAAATTTTGTGGAAATGAATGTAAAAAGTTAAATAAATAAATAAATTAAAAAAAAAAATAAAATATGTGTACTCTATAATACTTCGGGAACTCCTATCTTTTGCATTTGGGTATCTTCTATATCTATTCTTTACATCTATTCTTTTATAGTTTAGCAAGATTCCTTCTTGATTTTTTTGAACTTGTGAGTAGGTGTTCTTTTTGTTTACATTGTATTCAAATCATGTATTGTTTTTCTTTCTTGGGTTACTTCACTCTATATAAGTTCATGAACATACTTCCATAATTCTCTATATTCATCACGGTCATCATTTTGTGCAGCACAGTAATATTCTATTATCTTAACCCAGTATTTTTTAATCTATTTCTTAATCAATGATAATCTACTTTGTGTTGAATTCTTTACTATAACACCAAGTGATGCTTAAAAATATTTTTTAGTATTTGGTGACTTTCTTCCTATTTATGGCCTCCTTGATGTTCAAGTACAGTAATGTTATCTGTGACTTCAATGTTATATAAATTCTTTGTGTGATTCAAAAATGCTTTCCAAACACTTAAACTGATAAAATAATCAAAATGTGCTTATTATACCAATCCTTCCAAAATTGTCATGTTTTTGTCACCCTTGCCAATTTGCAGAGAATGATATGTGATTTCTAGGTTGTTGTTATTCTTGTGTGCTTATAATATAAAAACTTGTTAGAGAAATTTATAGAAATAATTTACACATATGTGTATGACAGAAAGTCTTTGTCAGAGACATTTTATATACATAATATAGGGCCATTTGGGATAACTATGATAGCACAGGAAACAGAAGATATCAATAAAACCATTTTAAAAATGAATGTATCTCCTATCCATATAAATTTCCTCAAGATCAAAGACTATTCTCACTTTTTCTTTGAATACCTTACACTTACCCTATTTTGCCTATTGCATAGTGTTTTCTTAATAAATGTGTGTTTTATTGACTAATTATAAATTTATTGATAGTTCATTGTTAAAACATGAGTTCTCAAAGAAGGTGGTTGGTGTAAAGATAAAATGTGGGCTAAAATCCCTTTAGATTTTAAATTATGTGAATCTAATGGATACAAATTCTCTTTTAGATTATTTTCCATAAGTTTTTTGTATAAGTTTGTGACTTATTATTTTATTTTAATGTTGCTCTGATTTAGTAGGGCTAACCATATTTTAAAAATACAAAACAATAGAAATTACCAAATTAACCTTTATTGCTGTACTACATTTGCAGTTAGGAGAGGTAAACTGTCTTAACTGTTAATGCCTTAATACATTCAGAAAGGAATATAAGGAAATATAATTAATTAAAATAACAATTTTAAACTAAATATTAAGAATGTCTTTCTGTTAAAGGAATAAAGAATAAAATCTCTTGATTTAATTTGATCCACCTAACCTTGCCTTTATGTAGATTCCAGTGCATCAGTAAAGGTTAAAATTATTCCAATCTGGGGAAAACTACATGTTGTGTAATATGCACTACTAGGCTTTCTTCTGCAAGTTACATCTTACTACTCCCAACCCCCCAAATAATGATCACATACAGACTGACCGTGATGGAAAACTAACTCAGTATGTTTAGTTCCTATTGAATTCAGACATCCTATGTAAACACCTGGTAAATCTGCTTTATCTGGCAACATACTTGATTCAGAGGCACTGAACAGATGGATAGGATCAAGGAGACAAAGTACATTATAGTAATTGGTACTTAAATAGCATCTTTCTTCCCCAGAGCTCAAACTATTTTTTTAACTTTCTAAAATATTCTCAAAATATTTCTGTGAAGATACTAGTATAATTCTCACTTATACTCTAAATTTATAGATTGAAAAAGCAAAAGAAAAAACCTAGTTCACTTAGTACAATTTAGGAAACTTGAATCCTAATCAAAATTTCTGAATTAGGTTTCAGTGATCAAAATTCAAATTCATCAACTTGTGAGTTTCCCAACAAACTTACCAAAACTCAGTCCTTGAATCTCTGACTTTTTCAAGTCAACAAGCATTTATTAATCCTTTACTATTTCACAGATGCTTTATTTGACTTCAGGAATACACATGCAAACAAAAGGATAGACAACTTTTACTCTCAAGTAGCAAAGATGCTAAAAATGGATGGACAAAGGAGAAGCTATTCCTACAGGAACATAGTTTAGAAAGACATTTAGAGAGTCAAGGGTAAATTCCAAAGAGAACTTAAGTCATTATTCTTAAAATGGAAGTTCTGAAAAGAATTAACTGATAAGAGGAAAGGGCCCAGTCCCAAAGGCATCTTTCAGGGTAAGAAAGATTTAGCAAACAATTGATCTTCCAGGATGAGAAGGCCACTGAGGAATAGTAAAGAAAGAAGGATAGAAAGAAAGTCAGGATAGGAGCACAGAAAGAAATGAAGGCATGGCCTTTTTAAATTTTCCCTATCTTCAGTAAGAACTCTCTTCTACTCACATCATTTTACTTTGATGAAAATGAAAAAACAAATATTTTCTCTGTGTCTTGCTTTTTATAATATCATTGACTGAATCTACAACTGCATGTTGGAAATTTCTCTTAGGATATCTTACCAACATTTAAGTTGAACTTCTCTCATTCTGAAGTTATCTTCTTATTTCTCAAAATGGCTTATTACTATCAATTTTTCTTTTTCTATCAATGGAATGATTACTTTTATTAAACTAGTAGCCTAGGAAGACCATAACTTCAGTAATTTTTGACTCCTCTCTCAACTATCATATGCTATAAGTCATCAAACCCTGCCAAATATCTCTTCTTAACATATCTTGCTTCTGCTCCTTTCTTTTCATTCTCACTTCTAATTCCAGGTAAAGCAACTGGATGATTAAGCAATAGTATAATTAATTGCTTTAGTTCATTCTTCCCCATACTGCTAGATAAATCTTTCTAAGAAATCACTTATTGCATGCATCTCTTCTGACAAAAATACATACCTTCTCATTGCCTAGAAGATAAAGACTCATATGTATTTAAGAATCTCTATCCTTATGCTATGAATCACTAGCCCTAAATATGAACCTCCCCCTACTAGTCATTGTATCCTCAATGTGATATATCCATTGCCATAGCATGGCCTTTCTTCATGTTGCATTTCCTTTTTCTCTCCAATAATCCAACTCATATCTTAAGATTTTATTCTTTTGCCTTTCATAAATCCAATGCTAGTCACTCCAGGCTACAACTATCTCTATGAACTCCTTTAGTACTACAGAAGTCTTCATTTGGTGTTCTACTAAACTGAAATTGGAATACATACTTCTATGTATCCTTAAAATATTTCCTTAGCCAACTTTTCATGTGGGTATCTATAATTTACCTGAACTAGAATTACAAGCTACTTATGTTACTTTTTAATAATAGCTTTAATCAAGTCACTCTCTAGCTTGAAAAAAAATATTATTGGATCTCCAGCATCCAACAAATTAAAAATAAAATCATTTGACTGGTTTAGAGAGTCTCCATGATTTGTCTCTATCTTCCGTTTCAGTTTCACTTTTTGCTTTTGTTCAGAAAATTCACATTTTCAACTTCAGAAAGATTGATCTTACTTGTGATTCCTCAAATGCATCTGACATGCACCAATCTCTGAATCCTTTGTTTTTGCTATTTCTTCTGAATAGAATGCTGGAGTTAGAGGTGGTGTCTAAGCTTAATCTGATTTCAATGTCCCACTAACAAGAAATGATTTTAAATTTACTCTTTAATCTTTTTAATTTAGGAGACTCAATTAAAGCTGTCATATTCACACTTGTATTATTTCTTAAAAATATGTTGACTTTTACATGCTCTTCTAAATTGGTTTGTAAGTCCTAGTATACAGATTGAGAATAGACCTGCAATTTCATTTTTATGGAGAATTATCAGTCTCTAGGGTGTGATCTGAACCTCATTCTTAATCCATATTTCTTTAGTATGTCTGAAATAAGGGTTGGTCTAGATGACCTCTAAAGTTCTTTGCAGTCATAAATCTGATTCTGTTTGAGTTTTAAGAGGCTTTTTGTCCTCAAGAGTCCCTCTAAAAAGAAATATATCCATATGTTGGATAATATCATAAACCTTTGAGGAAAATATAGTTTTTTGCTGAGAGAAAAACATTGAAGACCATACATTAGGATAAATGCTGAAAGAGGAATTGTATGTTAGAAAAGTTCTGTGACTGGGAATGAGTTGATAAATCTTGTTATTTTTGATAGTGTCGTTCCTCATTATGGGAGATAAAGAGTTTTCAGTTAAAGTTATTTTTACTTCTTTTATTCTTGTACAGCAAAGTTATCATTACTTTACTCTGTCTCCTTGGAGGCAGCAAGATTCAGTGAAATAAATGTTACCTGGGGAGACAGAAGACATGGGTTTGAATTCTATCTGTGTGAATTTAGGAAAATCACTAAACCTTTTTGAGACACAATTTCCTCATTTTTAAAATAAGAAGAATCAATGAAATAGATTTCAATACACTTTATGGTCCTAGATCTATTATCTCTAAAAATTCATGTTACAATCTTCTTTCTGTCTATTTTCTCCATACATAATTTCATATGATACTCACAAGGCATACACTACAATTGTTCTCCTTTATAAAACTTTTATTGACATGGTCTTTTGTTTTTGTTTAGTTTAGTTTAGTTTAGTTTAGTTTTGTTTTTGCAATTTAGACCGTTTTACATATATTCTTCCAAACTAACTGATCCCTTCCATAAAAATGATGCAAGTGAACTTGACAGACAAGATGATGGTTCCCAGAATTATATGACCTGAGGACTTTTCTCTTTTTCTGGGATCTAGTTTGGTTCCTATAATTAATCTGAGTTCAGTAGTCTTTGGGATTCTACTAAAATTGATGAAGAATGATTTCCTATTCAATATTTCTTTCCCTGACCTATGTTCAGAACTTCAGACTGTTATTTTCTATTTTATACCTTACTATAAGCAAATACAAGCCCTGTCCCAAAGTTTGTTGATATAAGATTTTCTTCTTGTTTGTTGAGATGAATGTCATGCTCTGTGTGCGGGACAGCAAGGAGTTGGTGAGAACAAGAGAGCTTCAGTTCTTATGCCATATTCTTTGAGATTTGAGTCACTTTGAGCATTCTCACTTCCAGCTTCAAGAGGCAAGATGGAAGAGGCCAAGTTAACTTCAAGTCCGTGAAGGAATAAAAAAATAAACAGAAAACAGAAAAAAACACTTGGGGAAGATATAAATGGATTTGGAAGTTTCCATCATGTCATTAACTTAGCTAGCTACACTAGAGATTTAGGGAGATCAAGGAATCTATTTTGGTTTAGTTAGTTTGCTCCTAAGGAGAGAATCCCTTCACTCTGTATTATTCTCCTAGGTACTCATCATCTGATTTCTGTTTTGTTATCAATTTAATATATCAAATTAATGGGGCTTTTTGCTATTTACTATGTGTGTTCATTGTGGAACTGGCATTTAGTGAGAAAGAATTGTGCCTTGAAGGTAAAGTTTGAGAGTACTCGAGTACTCTTTCCCCCCAAAATGAGAGACCATAGTCAGAAGTTAGATTGGACCTGATAATATCCTCTAGACAAACAATGTATAGGGGAAAAGGCAGATATAATTCTACCCTGACATTCCTTCTCCCTGAGGAAAGCAGAGTGAACTAAGCCCCAATGTTCTGCTTCCCTTCCTGGCCAAAATGATAACGTTTTCTAGAGAAGAGTGAAAGAAGACAAAGAGCCTAAAGATGTCTATTCTATCTCTTTTTGAGCCATGCAATAACACTGATAGGCCTATCCTACAGGAGAGGGAACAAGCCCTTATAATATATGGGACCCTGCATATGCTTCCCTCTACACTAGTACCCTCAATGTTGGGAGGAAATGAAGCACTCTCAAGGGAGTGAGCATTTAACAAAAGAACTTACTGTGCCCGGACTCAACAAGGATATGGTGACAAGTTCTCCAGACAAGAATTCCTTCATCTCTATCTGGAAACTGTATCTAATTAGTGATCATCATATAGTAAATTACATAGTCTCATAGTACCCATGAATTTTGAGAGGCATGGAACCCACATGATGTTGACTTTAAAATGGCCAACAAACTATGGCCAAAAAGCTAACGTCACTCAAGTTTCATGAGGGATGGATGTTTCACTGGAGAAACCCTTGGGGTAGTTGGGGGTGAAGGAAATTGTGTGGAGGTTGTATGTAGGGAGGCATCTGGGTCAGGATAAGGGAAGCTACATCAGGAGTATGTCTTATCATATACCTCCATTTTCACACACCAGTAAAGACTAACTCAACCATGATCTTTCCTCCAAAACCTAAGTATCTTTTTGATGTCTTTCTTTGGTTATACACACCACTATTCTCCAAATCACTCCTGGTATCTGCAGTTATCTGGCATTTCAACCTCATTCATGATCCTTATGCTTGACTGTTAAATCTTTTCTTTTCTAACCATTCTTCTCTCATCTAAGTTCCTATCCTTACTTTCTTTCATCTTTAAAGTGTCCTAAGAGGCTGACTATTGTGTATGTACCTTCCTAGTCAACCTTGAGCTCTTTCTAACTTATAGCTCTGATAACTTAATCCAGCTATTCAAAAGTCTTCAAGGACTCATCACAATCAAATGAGTCCACAACAAACTCTCTATTCACAATCTAAACAAAGTCATTTAAAGCCCTCCATAATGTCATTCCAGCCTATCTTTCTTGCCTTAGGCTGCTTCTCATCAATTACTTTCTACTCCATCTAAACTTTATTACTCAAGGTTCACTAAATTACACCCTACTTCCCCTACTGTAGGGTTTTTGTTCTTGCCATTCATTGTGAGTGAAATGACTCATTTCCTTACATTTTTCAAAATATGCACATAAACTGTTCCTTCATATAGACCAGGAACTGTTTTCTCCCTATTCTGAACATAGAGAGCACTTTGCTGTTTTCATGTACCGATTACATATAAATGTGTGTATACATACATACATGCATCTAACTATGTAAACACATATGTACATGTATAAATACACAAGTGTATGCACATGTCCATGTGTGTATATCTATCTATCTATCTATCTATCTATCTATCTATCTATCTATCTATCTATCTATCTATCCATCCATCTATCTATCTATCTATCTATCTATCTATCTATCTATCTATCTATCTATCTATCTGCCTGTCTGTCTGCCTGTCTGTCTGTCTGTCTAACAAGTATTTGTGTGTAAATTTCCCTAACTAAACTATAAAATCCTTGAGTATAGGTGACTGTCATGTTAATTACCCCATCGCTTAGTATTTTGTCATACATATAGTAGGTGTTGCTTTGTGGTGGGGTTCAGACCTTCATGATCCCAGTTGGGGTTTTTATGACAAAGATATTGGAGTGGTTTGTCATTTCCTACTCTAGCTCATTTTACAGATGAGGAAACTGAAGTAAACAGTGTTAAATGACTTGCCCAGGGAACACAGCTATTAAGTATCTGGGACCAGATTTTAATGCAGAAAAAGGAGTCTACCTGACTCCAATCTCACCCTCAGCCCTCTACTTCAACTAGCAGTCAGTGCTTTACAATAGTTTCTTGCATGACTTTAATAATTAATATTCTTGTTATTTAAAAAAAAAACACCAAAAATGGTAATTATTTATTTTCAATATTAACCAGTCACCAGCAGTATGTATGAAGGCAAGTTGAGTGACAACAATACAAATCAATCTTCAGGTAAGAGGATTTCATGCATTCTTATTATCAGTCAAAAGTAATAAAGTTGAATTCTGACTGAATAATAAAATTATGTTCTCGTCATTATGATGAACACATAATGACCATGGAATAAACTCATTCTTTGTATTTTACAGAATAAACTGAATTTATTTTTCACCTTAACTCTGGCAATCTCAATCTAATAGAATCCCAAACTGTCAACTAACATTTCAGAAAATGTATTCTAAAATGATATTATCAACCAACAGTTTCTTTCTACCCTTGCTATGCATATAAGTCATTTTAGTATTGAATTGGGAACTTCACATTTTCAGTGATCTTTATAAAATATTAACATGCTGACTCCTCTCATCATCCTCTCACCTCAGTATCTCTTTCAAGTCAATTATTCATTCACAAACATTGCAATGTAACTTTTACTGTAATTATCCAACTACAGATTAAAGTGTTTTCATTAAAACAGAAGAGCCAATTGAAAAGTAATTTTTATATTCACCCCGTTATTTTAACTACCTCATTATTTCAAGGGATTTTTACTTTGAACTCCTTATTATATTTCCCAAAGGAGCTATTTCAAAGCATATTTTTTTCAATCATGTCTGTAACAATCTCTGAACTCTTAATGAATGACCTCATCTCCTCAGTTACTGAGATTATGGTTATTAAACAAGAGTTTCTTTGAATTCTCTCCTCTTCATCTCAAAATTTTTCTATCTCTTATTAACAATTTTCGTACCCTTTCCTTCTAGCTGAAGGTAAATTGAATTGTTCCACTTCTTAAAGTTTAACTCCCTCACATACTTAGGCTTGTACTTGAGTCCATGTGCTTTTTCTAGGGCTTTGCTAAGTATATACCTCCTTCATGATCTTGTATTGTCAAAATGTTACATAATATCATAGCTTCATAGAAAAGCTGGAAAAGACTTCAAAAGTCATATAACTGACCTGCCTAACTTGGCGGTAGGTAAGGGCTAAAATTAAATAGTTTGAACTTCATTGGGCAACAGATAGGTTTTTAGCACCTTATTTTCCAAGCAAAAGTGTAATTAATGACTAACTAATTCTCAAAAAACACTTTTTAAAAGAAAATCAGGATATGATCCAGAAACTGCAATCAGGAAGTCCCCTTTTATAAAACTTTGCAGCAGCAGCAATTTCTTTCCAAATCTGAAAACTAGCCTTAGTAGTCACCTGATTTTTTGTGTTTATGTTGTTCAAACGCACTTGTTCCCAATTGAGATTTCTCAGCATATTGGACTGTTTAATTTGCTTTTCATTGGTATCCTATTAGGTTAAGTCAGGATGTTTTGATTTGACAATGAAAATTGTATTCCTTCGGAGTAGGTATTACTTCTTGGCATACAAGGCAGAATATTTTGTCTCTTGCGTAAGGGAATAAGTATCTGTTTGTCCACTGCAGATTAAATACTCGATGTCCTGATTCAATCTCCTGAATCTTCTTATCACCCATTTTACAAAGTCAATCCCAAAACTTTAATGTTAGTACCAAAAAATATTCATAGCAACTGCTCACACACAAATAACTGAACTGAGCGGCTGACCTTAGAGACAGCACTAGACACTCAGGTAGCTTGGAGGGCAACCACACAGCCAGGGAGGCAAAGAAGCCCTTGCATCATTGCTGCTCATCACAAAGCAGGTGTCAGCTGTGTTGGCCTTTGCCTGCACTTACTTTGTCCCTGTTCAATGTCGGTAACAAATGAAAACAAAGCGAAAAGATACAACTCCTTCTTCCCTCAGCCTAGAAACAGACTGATGATGGTTGGTTGGCATGGGTCAAGTGGCAAAGACATGAGAGTGTGTAGTGAGAACTCACCCACCAAGTTTGCAATGATGGGCACAATAGTGGCTAGTGGATGGCTGGTTAAACAGGGAATGGGCAAATAACCTGTTACATCTTTACTTTATTTGCACACACACACACACACACACACACCCCGTATGCACATGCACACCCACACAAATATACTGCAATCAGAACACATGAATTCACAATTCTGCACTGCATTTGCTCAAGTCATTCTATATACTTTAACATGCCTAAGAATGTCATCTCTGTCCTTAAAAATTCTGTCAACTCTTCAAAATCCAGTTTGAATGCTGCCCCATTTATTTCAACAATCTCATGTTACTTCTGTATATACATATAAACTCCATCACCACCCATCCACAGGAGTGCAATCTTATTGAACGTGAAACTTTATTACCTTATATTCTTTAATGCTTTCTCTATCTCAACCTCCAATACCTAGCAGAGATATTTTTTTTCTTTTTTGTATGTAAAAGAAACCAAGTAAATATTTATTTGCTGAATGAGGAATTATGTACATTAAAGGATCTTAGAGTTATACCTTAGAGTGTCTATAGTGGTTTTCTCATTTAAGTCTTTCATTTTATTCAATAAAAAACTAAAACCTAGAGACACAAGTGTAGTTGGTAATAGAGCTGTGATTTAATTTCTGAGATTCTAATGACAGTCTCCATGCTTTAGCTTGGCATTAAAAAGTTTCCTAAGGATGGAATTAAGTGAATATTTAGTAAGTTAATAGAATCGAGAAACATTATACATAATTATATATAAAATACACATCAAATCCTGCTACAATGAACTCCATAAGATTATAAAAATTGTTTGCACCAGAATTTTGTTTATCAATATGTTGTTGAAATAAATCAACCACTTACTGCGATTAATAATTGTTTCTGCTTTAAAGATTTTTGTTTTTGTTGTAATAAGGTCTGAACTCAGTCCCTACCCTAGAAAACCTTTTCTTATTTGTGATTCAAAAGGTTTAGAACTCCATTCACTATCAGAAAAATTAATGTAAAGGGAAATATAGTTAACTTTATTGTGACATTTTATTATAATACGTTCATATTAGATATCTTTAAAAAAATCTCTTCTCTCTTGAACTACCAGGAAAAATAAAATGATAGGAATCACAGCTTGAATATGCAAAGGTTGTAATCAATTTTTCTCCCCCTTCCTTTTTTTTAACCAATTCCCATTTTCCCTTTGAATTTCATGTTTCTTATGAGTTGCCTAACTTTTTGCCTATGACAATTTCTCAACTCATATTACTTTAAATGTACACAATAGGTACAATAGATAAACAGATTTCTACTAACCTAAGAAAAAAGGCTCACTTCTAGCTATTTCATTCAATCACTTATTTTTCTCTAGGACCAAATTCTGGCTCTCCAGACTTTTTTCCACAAAAGTCCACCAGCCTTCTCACTTTGGAAGATCTTTCTGCCTTTTTTTAGGGAATCAATGTTTTGTATTTTAAAAGGCATTGTGGGTATCATTTCTAGAGAGTTATTTATTTATTTATTTGCTTTTTGTTTTCAACATTCATTTCCACAAGATTTTGAGTTCATAACGTTCTCCTAATCTCTCCCCTCTCTACACCCCAAGACACCGTGCATTCTGATTTCCCCTTCCCCCAATCTGCCCTCCCTTCTATCATACCCCTCACTCCCATTATCCCCATCTTCTCTCATTTCTGGTAGGGCAAGATAGATTTTCATACCCTATTAGCTGCATTTCTTATTTCCCAGTTGCATGCAAAAACAATTCTCAACATTTGTTCCTAAAATTTTAAGTTCCAACTTCTCTCCCTTCTTCCCATCCCACTCATCTCCACTGAGAAGGTAAATCATTGAATATAGGCTATAATTGTGTGGTTATGCAGAAGACTTTCATGATAGTCAAGTTGTGATAGACTACTACATTTCCTTCCATCTTATCCTGCCCTCTATTTATTCTATTCTCTATTTTGACTTTGTCCCTCTCCAAAAGTGTTTACTTCTAATTGCTCCCTCCTCCCATTTGTTTTCCCTTCTATCATCTCCCCAACATCTTACTTATCCTTTTCTCCCCTACTTTCCTGTAGTGTAAGATAGATTTTCATACCAAATTGAGTGTGTGTGTTGTTCTCTTTTTAAGCCAAATGTGATGAGAGTAAGTTTCACTTTTTCCTTCTCATCTCCCCCCTTTTCCCCTCCATTGAAAATGCTTTTTCTTGCCTCTTTTATGAGAGATAATTTGCCCCATTCCATTTTTCCCTTTCTCCTCCCAATATATTCCACTCTCTCCCCTTAATTGTATTTTTGTAGATATCATTCCTTCCTATTCAACTCACCCTGTGCCCTCTGTCTATATGTATGTAATCCCTCCAATCGCTCAAATACTGAGAAAAGTTTCAAGAGTTACATATATTATCTTTCCAGGTAGGAATGTAAACAATTCAAATTTAGTAAGTCCCTTATGATTTCTCTTTCCTGTTTGCCTTTTCACACTTCCCTTGATTCTTGTGTTTGAAAGTCAAATTTTCTTTTCAGCTCTGGTCTTTTCATCAAGAATGTTTGTGAGTCCTCCATTTCATTGAATGACCATTTTTTCCCCTGATGTATTATACTCAGTTTTGATGGATAGGTTATTCTTTGTTTTAATCCTAGTTCTTTAGACTTCTGGAATATTTTATCCTAAGCCCTTTGATCTCTTAATGTAGAAATTGCTAGACATTGTGTCATTCTGATTGTATTTTCACTATAGTGGAATTGTTTCTTTCTGCTTGCTTGCAATATTTTCTTCTTGATCCCGCAGCTCTGAAATTTGGCTACATTATTCCTAGGAGCTTTTCCTTTCAGATCTCTTTCAGGAGGAGATTGGTGGATTCTTTCAATATTTATTTTACCCTCTGCTTCTAGAATATCAGGACAGTTTTCATTAATAATTTCATGAAGGATGATGTCTAGGCTCTTTTATTGATCATGACGTTCAGGTAGTCACAAAATTTTAAAGTTATCTCCCCTGCATCTATTTGCCAAATAAATTGTTTTTCCAATGAGATGCTTAGCATTGTCTTCTATTTTTTCATTCTTTTGGTTTTGTTTTGTAATTTCTTGGTTTCTCAAAAAGTTATGCTTCTACCTGCTCCATTCTAATTTTCTTCAGTGAGTTTTTGAACCTCCTGTTCCATTGGGCTAATTCTGCATTTTAAAGCATTCATCTCCTCATTGGAATTTTGTACCTCTTTTGTCATTTGGGTTAGTCTATTTTTGAAGCTATTACTTTCTTCAGCATTTTTGGGGGTCTGCTTTAGCAAGCTGTTGATTCACCTTTCATGATTTTCGTGCATCATTCTCATTTCTCTTCCCAATTCTGCCTTCACCTCGCTTACTGGATTTTCAAAATTCTTTTGAGCTCTTCCATGGCCTGAGAACATTGTATATTTTTTGTGGAGTTTTTGGATGTTGAAGGGTTGATTTTTATGTATTCCTTCAATGTTACACTTTGTTCTTCCTCATCTGAAAGGATGGAAAAAAAATACCTTTTTTGCCAATAAAGTAACCTTCTATAGTCTTAGATTTTTTTTCCTTTTTTTGTGGGGGAGGGACATTTTTATAGCCAGTTACTTGACTTTTGAGTCCTTTGTCAGGTGGAGGATATTTTCTAGGGACCTGTAAAATCTCAATTTCTCCAAGGTGGCACAATCAAGGGAGCAGAGTTTTCTCCTCTACTGGCCTGTGCTCTGGTCTGGGAACAACCAGCAGCTTTTTTGCCTAAGATCTGTGAGTGGGATCCCTTCTCCAGAGTCTCCACCATCTCCACCAGTCAGTGCTCCCCTTCACCCCAGGGCCACCACTCAGGGCTGAGATTCAGATCAGTCACTTGATTCCCTCAGCATCATTAGGACGAGGGCTCCAAAAATGTACACTGTGTGGCAATAGCTTACCCTGGACTGGTTCTATGGCCAGACCCTGCTCTCTTCTCACCCAGGTGAAAGAACTTTCTCACTGTCCTTTGAAGCTCTCTTTGACTTTTGTGAGTTGACTAATCTGGGAACCACAGATGTTACTAGTGATTCTGTGCATGAAGCATGCTCCAGTCCTGTCTGTGTGATGCTGCATGGCCAAAGCTGGGTTGCAATCCACTCTGAAACCAGTGTGTTAGAATGTGTCAGCATTCCAGGCCCTCTTGGACTGGAGATTTCTTTCACTTTGTCCTTTTGTGGCTTCTGCTGCTCTAGAATTTGTTTAGAGTCATATTTACAGGTGTTTTAGGGGCATGGGTGTAGAACTGGAGCAGGTGAGTTCTTCTCATCCACCATCTTAGCTCCACCCCTCCCCTCCACCTATTTAAGGTCCCTTTCGAAAGTGGTTAATTCCTCTCAGAACCTCCATTTTTAAGGAAGTAAATAGGACATGGATTTTCATTCCTTTATTCCTTTCTTCATTCTACTTAAACTTTCTGGATTTTTTTCTACACAATTCCATCTACTATCTTCTACTTCTCCTTCTTTATTCAAGTTTTCCAGCTTTAAAAATATATTCAATGGACTCAGGCCACGGAAGAGCTCAAAATGGATTTTGAAAATCAAGTGAGAGAGGTGGAGGAAAAAATGGGAAGAGAAATGAGAGAGATGCAAGAAAAGCATGAAAAGCAGGTCAACACCTTGCTAAAGGAGACCCAAAAAATACTGAAGAAAATAATACCTTGGAAAATAGTCTAACTCAATTGGCAAAAGAGGTTCAAAAAGTCAATGAGGAGAAGAATGCTTTCAAAAGCAGAATTAGCCAAATGGAAAAGGAGGTTCAAAAGCTCACTGAAGAAAATAGTTCTCTCAAGATTAGAATGGAACAGATGGAGGCTAATGACTTTCTGAGAAACCAAGAAATCATAAAACAAAACCAAAAGAATGAAAAAATGGAAAATAATGTGAAATATCTCATTGGAAAAACAACTGACCTGGAAAATAGATCCAGGAGAGACAACTTAAAAATTATGGGACTACCTGAAAGCCATGATCAAAAAAAGAGTGTAGACATCATGTTTCATGATTATTATGGAAATTATCAAGGAAAATTGCCCTGATATTCTAGAACCAGAGGGCAAAATAAGTATTCAAGGAATCCACTGATCACCGGCTGAAAGAGATCCAAAAAGAGAAACTCCTAGGAACATTGTGGCTAAATTCCACAGTTCCCAGGTCAAGGAGAAAACATTGCAAGCAGCTAGAAAGAAATGATTCAAGTATTGTGGAAATGCCATCAAGATAACACAAGATCTAGCAGCTTCTACATTAAGGGATCAAAGGGCATGGAATAGGATATTCCAGAAGTCAAAAGAACTAGGACTAAAACCAAGAATCATCTAGCCAGCAAAACCGAGTATAATACTTCAGGGGAAAAATGGTCTTTCTATGAAATAGAGGACTTTCAGCCATTCTTGATGAAGACCAGAGCTGAAAAGAAAGTTTGACTTTCAAATAAAATAATGAAAAGAAGCATGAAAAGTTAAATAACAAAGAGAAGTCATAAGGGACTTACTAAAGTTGAACTATTTACATTCCTACATGGAAAGACAATATTTGTAACTTGAAACTTTTCGGTATCTGGGTAGTTGTTGGGATTGCACACATACACACGTGCAGACACACACACAGACTCAGGGAGCACAGAATGAATTGAATAGGATTGGATCATATCTTAAAAAATGAAGATAAGCAGTGAGAGAGAAAGTATTGGGAGGAGAGAGGGAGAAATGGAATGGGACAAATTATCTCTCATAGAAGAGGTAGGCAGGAGACTTTTTAGTGGAGGGAAAAGGAAGGGAGGTAAGAGAAAAACATGAAGTTTACTCTCATCACATTCGACTAAAGGAAGGAATAAAATGCACATTCATTTTGGTATGAACACCTATCTTACAATACAGGAATGTAGGGGAGAAGGGGATAAGCAGGGTAGGGGATGTGATGGAAGGGATGGCAATGGGAGGAGGGATCAATTTAAAATCAACACTCTTGGGGAGGGACAGGATCAAAAGAGAGAATAAAAGAAATGGGGGGCAGGATAGGATGGAGGGGAATATAGTCAGTCTTACACAACACGACTATTATCAAAGTCATTTGCAAAACTACATATATGGTCTATATTGAATTGCCTGCCTTCCCAAAGGGAATGGGTGGGGAGGGAGGGATGGGGAGAACTTGGAACTCAAAGCTTTAGGAACAACTGTTGAGTATTGTTTTTGGTACTAGGAAATAAGAAACACAGTTAATGGGGTATAGAAAGTTATCTGACCCTACAGGACAAAAGAGAAGATGGGTACAAGGGAAGGGAGGGATGATAGAAGAGAGGGTAGATTGGTAATAGGGGAAATTAGAATGCTCAGTGTTTTGAGGTGGGGGGAGGGGACAAATGGAAAGAAAATTTGGAACCCAAAATTTAGTGAGAATGAATGGAAAAAGTTAAATAAATAAATTTAAGTAAATAAAAACATCTACTATCACCAATGCATCATCCATTACAAAGTAGGTTCTTTGAGGGCAGCTACTGTCTTTCTTAATATTTATTCCTTTTAAATTACTGTGTGTATGTGAGGACCCAGGGAATAGTAAGTATTTAATAAGTGTTTATAAACTTAACATAAAGATAAATTTAAGGGGCACCTAGGTAATAAATTAGATACAGCACCAAGCTTGGAGCCAGGAATACCTGCTTTCAAATGTGGCCTCAAACATGTTCAGTCTCTGTGATCCTGGAAAAGTGAATTAACTTGTCCAGTTATTTGGACTCAACTATTTGCCTCAATTGCCTCATCTGTAAAATAAGCTGGAGAAGGGAATGACAAACCATCTTAGGATATTTCTCAAGAAAACTCCAAGTAGGGTCATGGGGAATTGGACAAGACTGACATGATCGAACAGCAACTTAATTTTACCACTTAATTATTGTTTGTATTTTACTTAATATTCTTTGTTTTATAGTTTTATTATTTCATAAATATTTCCCAATTTCATTAAAGCATTTTATCTCTATCTTTTTAAATGTGCTTCTTTTAACACAGTAGTATTCCCTCACAGCATATACCACAATTTTCTTAAATCTGTACCTTGATTCTTGGGCACCTCATCAATTTCCAATTATTTGCTGTCATAAAAAGATCTGCTAAAATGTTTTTTTTTTGTGCAAATAGGTCCTTTTCACTTAATTTTCTTTGTAACAGGGATTATTGCATGAAAATTCTAAGAAAGTTGAAGGTTTCCAGGACTAGAGGGAAAAAACATTTAAATGTAAATAAAAAAGCTTTGTATTTAAAAAATACAATACAATTAAATGGAAAATCCACACACTAGGAATCAACTTTCCTGTAAGAGATGGGCTACATCCATTAGCTAACCAATAATCTGCATGCAACAGGCAATTCTCAAAGGGCTATGGATGGTACACGAAAGGAGGGACTGGTTGATTTGAAATCAATCATGCTAAGGTAAGAGTAAAGAACATCATTTTGAGCTAGGAATGTTCATCAAGGAGATATATTAAGATGTCATGCATCTGCTGCCTGGAGATGATAAATAACTTCAGAACTGAGGTACTGAGGAAGTCAAAAGTTAAAAAAAAAAACGAACAAAAAAACAAAAAAATCTGCTTTTGTAACCATAAACTTAGTGTCATCACCATTCTTCATTTTTGAAGTGAAGCAATGGTATCATATTCTGATGTCTTGCTTGAGCATGAATACATTTTAAGTGAGGAAGATTTGAACAAATTTTTCAGCTAAGAAAAATTATTACTGAAAACAAATTATAGGGTAGGTACAGGCTTTTCACCTGTTTTATTTCTTTTTTCAAAGCCCAGTCTTTGATAGGATATTACTGACTTTGCCAAAGTTAATCCCACATAAAACTTCTTATCTAGGTCAATTCCTGCCCATCTATTCTACTCAGGTTTGACTAGGGACAAATTATTTGATTTTTAAAGTATTCATTACTAATTAGCATTGTCATGAATAATTGTTTAATTATTTTGAAAACCAAAGGATGGAGAAATTTGAAATTAAATAACAAGAACAAAGTTACATCCAAAGAAGTGAAAATAATATGCTTCAATCTGCGTTCAGACTCCATAGTTCTTTCTCTGATTGTGGATAGCATTTTCCAATGATGACTGTTTTGGAGCTGTCTTAGAATCTTGCATTGCTGAGAAGAGTTAAATCTATCATAGTTGATCATAGGACAATGTTGCTATTACTGTGTGTAATGTACTCTTGGTTCTTCTCCCTTCATGCAGTCTCAGTTCATGTAAATGTTTTCATATTTTTGAAATATGCCTGTTCATCATTTCTTATGAAACAATGTATTCTATTACCTTTATATAACCCGTGTTCAACCATTCCCAAATTGATGGGCATTCTAAGGGCATGCAAGTATTGAGTAGGCTCCATGAGTGGTTTCTAGCATTTGAGAGTGTCTCTGACCCTTTTTATTAATACCATACTAACATTATTAATAAAATGATTTTATTACCCAGAAACTATGTCTGTTGAACTTTTTACGTATAACATAGCCTTACTCTCTCCCACAGTCATAGAAGTCCAGTGACAAGACAAAAGTCATGATGACTGAAGATGGCCCAGGATGCAACACATGATATTGCTGTCTTTAATGTCTCACCAACCTCTAAGTGCTCCACAGATTCTCCTTCAGTCATTTTCTTGGTAGCTGGAACAAATTGTTCTTATCTGCTATTCCCATCTGAGATAGATCTCACATGTATGAGGTAGACATCATTCTAACTCACTGATGTGTTTGAGACCTGTAAGTTCTCCTCAACAATCTAGGCTTTTTAGACTAGAGACTTCATGATTACACCTTGTAGGGTTTTGCCCAAAATAATATTCCAGTAAGTATTTATTGAATAAATAAATTTGTTTTAAAAAGGAATTGGGGCACATAGTGTTTCATATTGTTTTACAATTGTGTTAAAAACTGATTTAAAAAAAATCCGTTAATCAATTAATCAATAAATATTTCTTAAGTTCCCACTTTGTTTTAGGCACTCTTCTTAGGGTGTCTGGATACAAGTAAAAAAGATGAAACAATTTCCACTAGTGTGTGGGATGGTGTGTATGTGTCGTTTAATTGTGTGTGTGTGTTAAGTTGTGTCTGAATCTTCATGACATCACTTGAGATCTTCTTGGTAAAGATACTAAAGTGATTTGCCCTTTCCTTCTCCAGTTTATTTTACAGATAAGGAACTGAGGCAAAGAGTGACATGTCCAAGGTCACACAGCTAGCGAGAAACTGTCCCACCTAGGTACCAATCCTGACATTCAAGATTCCTAATTTTTAACAGAGTAGGCAACAAATGCACATACAATTTGTAGAGCTAAAATATAAAATATAAAGAATATATATATATATATATATATATATATATATATATATATATATATATATATATATATATATATATATATATATATATATATATATATATATATAAGCATGAGAACACAGGGGCAAGTAGCTAAAGACACAATTGAAGGAATTATGCTGAAGATAGTACCTAAGCTTGACCTTAAAAGAAGAGATGGAGTCAATAGTCAGTCAATAAACTGTTTTTAAGCAATCCCACTTTCCAGACACTGTCCAAAGAACTAGGGGTAAAATTAGAAGACAGTCTGTGTTTTCAAGGAGTTTACAGTCTAATGGACAAGATAAAATGAAAAGAAATAAATTAAAACAAGATATAGACCAGACAGCAGACAGAGGGAATTATAATTAAATGGGAATTAGAAAAGATGTCACGGGTACAGAGGGGTTTTAGCTGGTACTAGAAGGAAAACAGGGAATCCTGGATCCAGAGAGGAAGGAGGTGTGAATCACAGGCATGGGTGAAAGTTGGTCAGAGAAAATGTATGTAGTCAAGGGATGGAGTGTCTTGTGTGAAAAAAAGAAGAAAAGAGCCCAATGTCACTGGATCACCACTGAGGAGGGACCAGGATATAACAGTTAAGAAGACTGGAAAGGTCAATGTGGAGGTTAGATGAAGTGTTATGAAGCGCTTTGAAGAAAACGCAGAGGGTTTTGTATTTGATCCTAGAAGTTATTAAAGGGACCAATAGGATTTATTCAGTAGATAGATAACATGGTAAGACGTGTGCTTTAGAAAGATCACTTTGATAGATGAGTAGAGGACAAATTACACTGGAGAGAAATTGAAGGCAAGTGGATTAATCATCAGCCTATTGCAATAAAAAATGTATAAAGTAATGAGGGACTACAACAGGATATTTGCAGTGATAGAGGATAAAAGAGGGAATATGAAAGAGAGGTTACAAAGATTAAATCAACAAGTATTAGAAATATACTGGATATGGGTGAAAGGGGAGTGAGAAGTGGAGGATGAATCTGGGTTTTGAGTCTGAGTGACCAGGAAAATGGTGGTATCTTCAGCAGTGATGCCAAACTTAGGTAAAAATAGAAAAGTAGAACACTCCTGGCAAGTGGCCAATGCAAAATGCAAATGTGGGAGATGAAATATGTTGTGGGAGGAAAAGACAGGCTGCTGAGTTTGAGGGGAATTCAGAATGCTAAAGGGAGTACAATATGTAATAAGAGGAGAAAGAAAAATGGAGACTAGGGTGATGAGGGTTTTAAAAATTAAATAGAGGAGTTTGCTTTTTTTCTGAAAGTAGTTAAAAAGTCCTTGAAACTGTTGAGTAGTGGGAAAACAAAGTCAGATCTTGGCAGTTAGGTTGCACAATGCCTAGAGCACTGAGCCTGAAGTCAAGAAGAACTGAGTTAAAATCTGGCCTCATTATACTTACTAGTTATGTGTCCTTGGTCAAGTCACTTAACCTTTGTTTACATCAGTTCCCACAACTGTAAAATTTGGTAAAATAACACTTACAGGAGTGTGAGAATGAAATGAAATAGTATTTTCAGTAACACCACAGAACCAAGGACCTTGTAGGCACTGGATAAATGCTATTGTTATTAGATCTGTACTACAGGAAAATTATTTTAATAACAGTATGTAAAATACACTGGAGTGGAGAAAGGGTTGAGTCAGATTTAATAGAATGAAAAATAACCGAGGTGAGAGAAGATGAAAGATTGAAGTAAGACAGTGACTATGAAATTGCAAAGATTATATCAAGTTCTAACAATATTGTGAGGGTAAAAGTGAAAATTTTGCAAATGATTGGATATGCTGCTGTCCTATAGAACATCTTTAAAAATGAATACAAGATTGAGGCTTGAAGTCAAATTTTACTGGACCTTGACCATTCTGTTATTACTAAGATATACTGAAAAAATGACATATAAAAATAGAGTACTTCTTGTTAAAATTTAGCACAAAAATGCTCTTCTCAATTTATACAAATAGCATTATACCATGTACAAAATATTTAAATATTATTTTCAATTTATAGAGTTTAAGGGGGGAAAAACACTGTGGACCATAGTTTCCTAAGAAATAGAAGTTTCAACCATAAAAATGTGAAAAGGTCCCCTCATGCACAAAAATATTTACAGCAGCACTCTTTGTAGTGGCCAAAAACTGGAAATCAAGGGGATGCCCATCAATTGGGGAATGGCTGAATATATTATGGTATATGAATGCAATGGAATACTATTACACCATAAGAAATGATGAAGAAGACTTCAAAGAGGCCTGGAAAAACTTACATGATCTGATGCTGATCTGATGCTGGAAGGAGCAGAACCAGGAGAACTTTGTGCACAGCAATGACCACAGTGTGCAAGAGTTTTGTCTGGTAGACTTGGATCTTCATAGCAATACAAGGATTTAAAAAAAAAAATTCCCAGTGGTATTCTAAGGCAAAATGCTTACCACATTCAGAGAAAGAACTATGGAATTCAATCACAGAATGTAGCAGATCATTTTTTTTTTTTGTTTTTGTGTGTGTTTTATGTTTTGATTTGTTATATGATTTCTCCCATTTATTTTAATTTCTCTACACAGTATGACTATAGTGAAAATGTATTCAATAGCAATGTATGTGTAGATCCTATATAGAATTTTATGCCATCTCAGGTAGGGACGGGAGTGGTGGGGGATAGGTGGGGGGGGGAACATCTAAATTTTATGGCATTGATTGTAGAACACTAAAAATAAATAAAATTAAGATAAAAATAGAAGTTTCGGTATTATTTTTTTAAAAGAGGAGAAAAAAATTCCAGAAATTTTTCTTCTAATTCAATACATTTTGAGAGTCCCAGAGAAAGGAAAATCTCTTGATGCAACTTTTATTTTTATCATATCTACTCATACGTTTGTAATATAATAATATAATAGGCTGTAGTACTTCTATTATCAAATCAGAGTTCTTTATGATTAATAGTCCAGGACAGATTCCTTAAAGAATAAGGAAAGTTACTTTGTTTAATAGGATAAAAAGAACCAAACTAAACTGAATCACAACAATATAAAATCTGTAGTGTTATTTGCTCTATCACAAAGAACTAGAAATATTACTTTATTTATGATAGAGGGTCTGAAAAGAGTCAATCTAAAAACCCATTCAAAGGACTATAATTTCAAATCTATCAGAAGAATTGATCAAGGTTTTCTCATACTGTTGAAATATCATTTTAAATATCCTAATTATGTTAGAAGTTTTTAAAGTAGGACATGTTGTCTTTTTTACAACTTAATAACTATTCCATTTTTATTTGTCTCCTTTACAATTCTGTGCATTTTTATGCTTTTAAAATTATTATTCTGAAGTCCATATCTTTCACCAGATTGCCAAAGAGATCCATGACATAAAGAAAGTTTAAGAACTCCAGAACAATATAATTATAAAGGTTCTTGGTTTCATTGTTTTTATCATGTTGACTTGTCCTTCCCCAAGTCTTTCATCTAAATGCTCTTTCTCTTAAGAAGCTGAAATGATTTCTCATTGTCTTTTGTCTCAAAATGAAGTTATTTTTACTTTACTTTCAAGAATTATACTCAACAAACTTTTATGTTCATTTAACCAAGCTAGGCACAACAAAAGTGGAATGCAAACCCAGATCATTTTGGTCTAAATTTAATGGTCTTTTCACTTATGTCTAAGCTCATCCAAGATTTCAACCATGGAACTCTTGTACTGTAATTAATGGTAATAGTTCCTTGACCAATATAAGGCAGTTGATGTGAAAAAGCTGGAGCAAAGTCCAATAACCTTAATAAAAGCATCTCTATAAGGACTATAATCAGGATCCAATTTAGCAGCTACGTTAAGGGAGAGAAAAATGTAGGTTATAGTATTCCAAAAGGCAAAACATGTAAGTATATGACTGACAATAATCTACTCAAAAAAAACTGAGTATTATCAATTCACAGCTGGACATCCATAGTGCACACTTCATATCACAGTGACCTTCCCACTTTCCTCTAAAATTGTCCATTTTGTCTCTCCTTACAGCACATTAATCTTCAATTATATCCGTATGTATAACTTGATTTAGCAATTCTCTGATGTATATTCTTTTATTTTCCACTTGGGGACTATTACTACAAGAGCTGATATAAATATATTTTTATGCAAGTGGTTGTTTCTCTTTCATCTCTGTGGATCTATTAGTTACATAATCATTTTGAAGATCATCATAATTTATTTACTTTTGAAGCATAGTTCCAAATTTCATTCCTGACCTTATCAAATTCACATATCAATGGAATAAAGCATTAAAGTGCCTATTTTCCAGAATTATATCCAACAATTGTCATTTTAAAGGATATGAGGAAACACCAACTGGATGATTTCAATTATGTAAAATTGTGAAGAATTTCAATAAATAAAATCATTCAAGATACAAAAATACAATGAATTTTAAAGGGGAAGAACATCAAATATGTCTTGTAATATGAAATACAAAATATGTAGAAAATTGCCACAAAGATACAACAGCAAGAGTCATTCCTCACTTAAGAGGTGGTCATTAGTCAGAAAAAAATGTTTCCAAGAAAAAAATAGGCCAATTATCCAGGATTACAAAAACCTTATAACTATCTATGCTATAAGATACAGGAGAGAAGACACACTTGAACACTCTTAGTATATTGTTGATTTGTCCAACTATGCAGTACATCAACTTAAAATTATTCAAAAATGGCAAAACATTACCAATACATTTAAATCCACTTCTCTTATGTCTTGCCATACAACACAAGGAAATCAAAGACAGAATTAAATCTCCAATATATGACAAAATACTATTAGCAGTAGTTTCTGTGGTTGCCAGAATTAGAGAAAAATTAGATGCCTATCAATTTCTATGCCTGAAAAAGTTCTTGGCATATGTATGGAAACAAAAAATTATTAAGCTGTAAGAACTGAAAAAAAAAGCATGAAGAATTAAGATAAATGAAATTTCATTTGAAATGATAGTGATATAATAAGAAGAAAACAATAATACATGCAATGACCAAGCATAAAAATGAAAATATTTCTTAAAAGAATCTGACCTGTAACTGAAAAAAAATCAGTAATATTCCTAGAGAATAGATAATACAACATACCTCATAGCAGAAAAGCAGAAATCTAAAGATACAAAATATTGTATACATTACCAGTCTTCATATCAGGTAGTTTTTGCTTAATTTTATTTATTTGTTACCTGAGAAGACTTAGTTCAGAGAAGGAGAGATTTTTTTCTTTTTCCAGAAATAATTGTAATTAAAACTGAAAGACAGCTATATTTTTAAAATTAGCCATCATGATGAATACACTCTGTGCATAAAATCATGCAATTTATATTCAAATTTAGTGAAAATTTATATCAATTAGCTGTATGCAATTCAGTAAGTGTATTTTAAAATCCTTATAGTCTCACAAAAATCATTTAAAATTAATATCCTTTCAGACACTCATGATTTTATTTCTTAGGTGTTCTTCTATAGGAATATTAAGTTTTCTCAGTCCAACTGTGTTTACCTTACAGCATGTATATAACACTATGTATAGAAGTGACTGTCCAACATGTAAAGAAAATTCCAAATCCATAGTATTTTCATCTGAATATTTTCCAGAACAACACAGAGAATTCCAGAGAATTCAACAAGTCATTATCAAAGGAATAGGAAAAGAATGTTGATGCAAAACCACATGAATGAGGCTATCCAAGGTAGCTAAATTTAGATAAACATGTTAGAGGAGATTCTGTGGAGTACTACAGGAAGTAAATAGAGATGAAGAAAATTGACTTTCAGTCTTTTAAGAGAACTCCAGTCTCAATAGTTCTTATCTGTAGTGTCTATTAGCATATATTGGATGCAAATAAAATCATTTGGTTCAATTATCAGGGGACAAAGAATCAGAAGCACAATGGATGGGGTGCTGAACTTTGAGTCAGTAACATGTATATTCAAATCCCCATATAGATATTTATTATCTGTGACCCTGGATGTCATTTAATCTCTCTGATGCAATTTTCTCTCCTGTAAAATGAGAGATAGTCCTAGACTGATAGATTTTTTTTTAAAGGAAATTAACTTGAAAGCTTCTAAGGACTTTTTCAGTTTCAAATATATGATCCCATAATCTGTTATTAGGAAATTGCAAAAGTAAGATTTGAATTTATTATTTAGATTTGATAACAAGTTTTGGAGATGACCTATGTGAGAAAATTGTAGGAAGATGAGTTGGTTCTAGATAGATGAATGGTTTCAATGCTTCGCATAAGAGTTTGACTTTTCCTTAGTGATGAAAAGAGAAATAGAAAGTAAGAAAATAGTGAATAGAATAGTGAACAGAAAATAGTGAATAAAGAATAGTTAATAGAAAGATAGAGAAACACTGAGGAGACACTTAAAGAAAAGAGTATATTTATTACATTTATGTATAATATTAGAGTCATGATTGTACTAGTACAGGGAAATCACAATGATGAAATTTTACCAAGGCAGCATTGTAACTACTCATCATAGTGATTTCCACCTATAGAAGTACTGTTGTATGGTGCAAAAAAGTATTCTTGCAGTCAAAGAGACTCAGTCCTTGTTTTTGACACTTGGGTTTTGTGTTCTACAATTCTTGAACACTTATACAGAAGGAGAGTCATTCGGACTACATTATATAAATGAAAATATTAGAGCATAGTTTATGAGTGGAGACAGAGTGGGACTTCCAATTCCCAAATCTAAGAAGATTAATTGATATTAAGGAGGAATTTCCATCTGCCTTACTGCTGGAAGCTAATGACTATGGAACCTTTCTACATAAATTGTAGCTAAAGTACTTCATATTTGTTGACTCCCACCAATAGAAAATTATCTCCTTGAGGACAGAAATCTCATTACTTTTGTAATGCTCTCCATTCCATAGTATGATGTTTTGTTGTTTTTTTTTTTGTTTTTTTGTTTTTTTTTTTTACCCAGTAAGTATGTAATAAATTCTCCTTTTCCCATTCACTTTTAAATTCAGGATGGTTCCTCTTAAACCAAGGAGTATGAACAATAGTTGAGAGCTTATTAAAAGGAAGAAACACAGAGGTAAATGCAATTGAATGGCTATTAAATTTTTTTTTGTCTCATCTAGAAAGCCTTGTACATATCTGATTTAAATTCCTGGTACCTAACTTCAACCACATTCTAAGTTCTCAATCTGATCTCTTTTATATTGCTCTCTGACTCATTCAAGCCTTCAACCTGTTTTCAATACACCATATATTGTCAATATATTAATTCTTTCCCCACCCCCAGAATCAACCAATTTTTGGCTAGAAGTTTGGGATTGACCCTCTTTAGTATATACTGACAAATATATAGGTGTTTCTTGTCATTTTATGTACTTCTTCTGTTACTACATAACCTGAAATCTGCTATTGGGCAAGAAAAAGTACTATTTCTTTTCTAGGGTCATTAATATCGAACCATTTTGAAATGGGATATAATAGCTATTTTCAAAAGCTCCTATTTTTAAAAGTTCAATAATATTCATATGCATTAGAATCTTGACATACTTCCCATAATGAGTGGCATGACTAATTACCCTTTTTAAAAAAAGTGAATTAAGAAGAAAATATGTCAATTAAATTTCCCTTTCTTTAAAATAGGCTGTAAAAGTTTCCTTTGGTAAATATAAAACATAAAACATGAGGTGGGTTGCAATAGTCACTGAATTAAGTACAAGTTAAGGCAATAAAATCTTGAAAAAATTATACTAATTGACTTAGTAGTACTACTAAAGCAATTAAAACTTCAGTGGGTATTTTGAATCTGATGCTAGTCACTGATGCTTCAACACACTTAATGAAAAATCATTCCTCTTTGCCTGAGTACAAGGAAAGTGAGCCAACCACACAGGAGAAAGAGTATTTCATGAACACTTCTTTGACACCTGATCTATATTACATGCGCCTAATGATTCCTAATCAGAGTCTTTCTATTTTTCCTGAAGTGTGTCGGGAAAATATCTTAGAAATGTCAGCCAGGAAAAATGTCATATACAACAATAAATCCAAAAAACATACAAAAATATTCCACCAAATATTAATTTTAAAAATAGAAAAATTGAAATTAACTTCTAGATATTTGTTTTTGTTATTAATTTTGAGGAAAAAGAATAAAATTCACAAAATTCTACAGCATAATTTCAAAATAATGAAAAATGTGTATCTAAAATTTGATATCGAATAAAATTTACAGCGATTTTAAGATGCAAAGTGCTTAAATTATAAATTATAGAGGAGAAATTATCCAACAAAATGAATTGAAAAGTTAATTTGTATAACCTCATCATTATTTTTCTCATTGATGTCCCATATGAATTTAGAAATACATTCCATTTCGAAGAAAATATGTATCATTCTAACTAGGATTCTGTCAAAGACAAAATTTGCTCCAGGTTGACAAAGGGGAGGATTGATGACACCTAGATAAAATGTACATTTTCTATCTCAAGCTTCAACATGAAATTAAGAGAAGAAATATATTATATTCTCATTTGAGGCAAACAATTAGCTAATTATAGTGCTGATATCAAATACTCCTGAACACAGTAAAAAAATTTTAAACCATGAATAAAAATGTTTAAATTTATGGGTCAAAATAAGTTGTACATATGTAAGTGTACATTATACATACGTATATTATGCATGTGTAATGTATACATAATAAAGGTGTATACTCACATAAAAGATCATTTATTCCCCTGAAGTATTATACCCAGTTTTGCTGAGTAGATGATTCTTGGTTTTAGTTCTAGTTCATTTGAATTCTGGAATATCATATTCCACACCATTTGATCCCTTAAGATAGAAGCTGCTAGATCTTGTGTTATCCTGATTGTATTTCCACAATACTTGAATTGTTACTTTCTAGCTGCTTGCAATGTTTTCTCCTTGACCTGGGGGCTCTAGAATTTGGCCACAATGTTCCTAGGAGTTTCTCTTTTTCTGTCTCTTTCAGGAGGTGATCAGGGGATTCTTTCAATATTTATTTTGCCCATTGGTTCTAGAATATCAGAGCATTTTTCCTTGGTAATTTCATGAAAGATGATGTCTAGGCTCTTTATTTCATCATGGCTTCAGGTACTCTCATAATTTTTAAACTGAAATTCCTGGATCTATTTTTTAATATAAATTTATTTATTTATTTAACTTTTTACATTCATTTTCACAAAATTTTGAGTTCCAAATTTTCTCCCCTTTTATCCCCTCCCCCCACCCCAATACACCAAGCATTCTAATTTTCCCTATCACCAATCTGCCCTCTCTTCTATCATCCCTCCATTCTCTTGTCCCCATCTTCTCTTTTGTCCTGTGGGGCCAGATGACTTTCTATTCCCCATTACCTGTATGTCTTATTTCCTAGTAGCAAGAACAATACTAAACAGTTGTTCCTAAAATGTTGAGTTACAAACACTCCCCATCCCTCCCTCCCCACCCATTCCCTTAGGGAAGGCAGGCAATTCAATATAGGCCCTATCTATGTAGTTTTGCAAATGACTTCGATAATAGTCATGTTGTGTAAGACTAACTGTATTTCCCTCTATCCTATCCTCCCCCCCCATTGTTTCTATTCTGTCTTTTGATCCTGTCCCTCCCCGAGTGTTGACTTCAAATTGCTCCCTCATCCCATTGCCCTCCCTTCCATCATACCTCCCCCCCTTGCTTATCTCCTTCTCCCCCACTTTCCTGTATTGTAAGATAGGTTTTCATACCAAAATGAGTGTGAATTTTATTCCTTCCTTTAGTCTAATGTGATGAGGGTAAATTTCTTGTTTTTTTCTCAGTTCTCCTTTTTTTCCCTCCGCTAAAAAGTCTCCTCCTTGTCTCTTGAATGAGATATAATTTACCCCATTCCATTTCACCCTCTCTCCTCCCACTACATTTCTCTCTCACCATTTACTTAATTTCTTTTAAGACATGGTCCCATCCTATTCAATTCACTCTGTGCTCTCTGTCTCTGTATGTGTCTGCATGTGTGTATCTGTGTGCGTGCATGCATGTACATGTGTGTGTGCATGTGTGTATGTGTGTGTGTGTGATTCCACCAACTACCCAGATACTGAAAAGTTTTAAGAGTTACAAATATTGTCTTTCCATGTAGGAATGTAAACAGTTCACTTTTGGTAAGTCCCTTATGACTTCTCTTTGCTGTTTACTTTTTCATGCTTCTTCTCATTCTTGTGTTTGAAAGTCAAATTTTCTTTTCAGCTCTGGTCTTTTCATCAAGAATGCTTGAAAGTCCTCTGTTTCGTTGAAAGACCATATTTTCCCCTGAAGTATTATACTCAGTTTTGCTGGGTAGGTGATTCTTGTTTTGAGTCCTAGTTCCTTTGACTTCTGGAATATCCTATTCTATGCCCTTTGATCCTTTAATATAGAAGTTGCTAGATCTTGAGCTATTCTGATTGTATTTCCACAATACTGGAATTGTTTTAGCTGCTTGTAATATTTTCTCCTTGACCTGGGAATTCTGGAATTTGGCCAGAGTGTTCCTAGGAGTTTCTCTTTTTGGATCTCTTTGAGGCAGTAATCGATGGATTCTTTCAATACTTATTTTGCCCTCTGGTTGTAGAATATGAGGGCAGTTTTCTCGATAATTTCATGGAAGATGATGTCTAGGCTCTTTTTTTGATATGATTTTCAGGTAGTTCCATAATTTTTAAATTGTCTCTCCTGGATCTATTTTCCAGGTCAGTTATTTTTCCAGTGAGTTATTTCACATTATCTTCCATTTTTTCATTCTTTTGGTTTTGTTTGGATGATTTCCTGGTTTCTCATAAAGTCTTTAGATTCCATCTGTTCCATTTTAATTTTGGAAGGACTATTTTCTTCAGTGAGCTTTTGAACCTTCTTTTCCAATTGGCTAATTCTGCTTTTTAAAGCATTCTTATCCTTATTGGCTCTTTGAACCTCTTTTGCCAATTGAGTTAGCCATTTTTCAAGATGTTATTTTCTTCAACATTTTTTTGGGTCTCCTTTAGCAAGGTGTTGACTCACTTTTTGTGCTTTTCTTACATCTCTCTCATTTCTCTTCCAAATTTTTCTTCTAGCTCTCTTACCTGATTTTCAAAATCCTTTTTGAGCTCTTCCATGACCTGAGACCATCAAATATCTATTTTGAATGTTTGGGATACAGAAGCCTTGATTTTTTGTCTTTCCATGATGGTAAGCATTGTTCTCCCTCATCTGAAAGGATGAGAGAAGATATCTGTTCACTATGAAAGTAACCTCCTATAGTCGTATTTTTCCCCATTTGGGGGGATTTTCCCAACCAGTTAAAGACTTTTGGGTCCTTTGTCAGGAGTAGGGTATACTTTGGTGGCACAATCTATCATGTACACTGGTCTGGGAGCAGGAGAGATTTTTATGCCCAGAATCCTAGCAATTACCTCTCCATAGCCACCTGCTCTCCAGTTCTGCCAAGTCAGCACTGGGGGCTGATTTTCACTTAAGCTATGGGGGCAGGGCCACCATTCAGTGAGAGACAAAGACCAGCTCCCTCAGGGCCTCTATACAGGACTGATGTAATATTCAGTTTGTCAGTGTCCTCAGGGGTTCTTATGCTCCAACAATGGATGGAGGTGGCTTTATGAGGTGCTGTGTGGCCTCTGTGGCCACTGCCTGCTGGTGGAGCTATGGGAAGGACCTTCTCCATTCTTGGTCAGCTGGAAAAAACCCTGTCACTGAGCTTTGGCACCTGTGGGTTGAGAGATCTGCGAATCACTCCTGCTAGGACTGGGGATTCAGTGCTCCTGCGACTGGAGATTCCACCCCCAATGTGTTGTCCTCCCAGAGTCTCACCTCACAGTGTGGCCAAGGCTGGGCTGGGCTCCAGGATCAACTGCATGTCTCATGCAACTGACACTTTCCATGAGCCTTTCACTTCACCCTCAGCTGGAAATCACCTCCACTCTGTTGTTCTCCACTTCTGTTGCTCCAAAATTTGTTGAGAGTCCTTTCCTACAAGTATTTTATTGGCTGTGTGGGGACACCCTGCCTATGTGTGTCATCTTGGTTCTGCCTATATATGTGATTTTTAAAAGAAAATTTCAACTATAGTTTTGTTTAAGATGGCAGAGTAGAAGGACGACCTGTAGGAGCTCTCCCCCGGCAGCTGATAAAATACCTGTGAAAAATGACTCTAAAAAAATTTCTAGAGCAGCAGAAACCACAAAGTGATAGAGTGAAATAGGGTCCCAGCCCAAGGCAGCCTGGAAGGTCAGAAGAAAAGGTCTATCACACCAGGCTGAGAGCAGACTGCAGTTCTGCCTGACTTGGCCATGTGGTCTAACAGGGACAGGACCAGAGCAGGTTTCAGGATACCATCAAAAGCAGCTGCCATTCAAAGATCCCTTAACCTGCAAATGTCAGAGACAACTTCAAAGGTCAATGAGATAGTTCTTTCACCTGGGTGAGAAAGGATCAGGGTCCTCCCATAGCTCTAGCCCCAGGAGGCCTCAAGAACTGGCAACAACTGTTTTTGGAGCCCTCACTCTAAAGGCCGGGGAGAATCCACCTGCTGATCTGCATCTCAGCCCGGAGGAGTGGTGCTGGGGTGAGGAGGAGCTCTGGCTGGCATGGTGGTCTGGAGAAGGAATTCTACTCACAAAAACCCCGGGCAGAAAAGCATGCTTTCTCTGCCAGATTAGAGTGCAGGTGAGGAGAGGAGTAAACATCTCTCCCTTGATTTTGCCACCTTGGAAGAACTGAGAAACTATAAGTTCACAGAGTATAACCTCCTATTGACAAAGGAATCAAAAGTCAAGTAACTGGCTAGAAAAGTGCCCAAAAAAGGGAAAAAAAATAAGAATATAGAACATTGCTTCCTTGGTGAACAGGTATTTTTTTCCATCCTTTCAGATGAAGAAGAACAATGCATGCCATCATAGGAAGACAAAAAATTCAAGGCTTCTCTATCCAAAAACTTCTGAAACAAATATGCAATAGTCTCAGGCCATGGAAGAGCTCAAAAAGGATTTTGAAAATCAAAAAGAGAGGTGGATGAAAAATTGGGAAGAGAAATAAGAACAATGTGAGAAAATCATGAAAATCAAGTCAACAGCTTGCTAAAGCAGACCCAAAAAATGCTGAAGAAAATAACATTTAAAAATAGACTAACTCAATTGGCAAAGGAAGTCCAAAAGTCAATGAGAGGAATAATGCTTTAAAAAGCAGTAGTAACCAAATTGTAAAGCATATTCAAAAACTCATTGAAGAAAATCTTACTTAAAAAATTAGAATGGAGTCTATGGAATTTAATGACTTTATGAAAATCCAAGAAGTTACAAAACATAACCAAAAGAATGAAAAAATAGAAGAAAATGTGAAATATCTCACTGGAAAAACAACTGACCTGGAAAACAGATGCAGGAAAAACAACTTAAAAATTATGGGACTACCTGAAAGGCATGATCAAAAAAAGAGCCTAGACATCATCTTTCATTAAACTATCAAGGAGAACTGCCAGATATTTTTGAACCAGAAATTAAATAAATATTGAAAGGATCCACCAGTCACCTCCTGGAGATCCAAAAAGAAAAACATTTAGGAATATTGTAGTCAAATTCCAGAGTTACGAGGTCAGGGAAAAAATATTGCAAGCAGTTAGAAAGAAACAATTTGAGTATTGTGGAAATACAATCAGGATAACACAAGATCTAGTAGTTTCTATATTAATGGATCAAATGGCTTGGAATATAATATTCAAGAAACCAAAGGAACTAGGATTAAAACCAAGAATCACCTACCCAGCAAAATTGAGTATAATACTCAGGGGTAAAAATGGTCTTTTAATGAAATAGAGGAATTTCAGGCATTCTTGATGAAAAAACCAGAGCTAAATAGAAAATTTGACTTTCAAACACAAGAATCAAGTATGAAAAAGTAAACAAGGAAGAGAAATCATAAAGGATTTACTAAAGTTGAACTGTTTAAGTTCATAAATGGAAAGATAGTATTTGTAGCTCTTGAAACTTTTTTCATTATTTGGGCAGTTGGAGGGATTACATACACACACATTTTATTTATATATATCTATATCTATATATATATGTGTGTGTGTATGTGTGTATGTACATGCATAAATTGACCCAATGAAGGAATAACATGCACACTCAATTTTGTATGAAAATCCATTTTACACTACAGGAAAGTAGGGGGAAAAGGGATAAGTTTTGAGGGGATAATAGAAAGTAATGCAAATGGAAGGAGGGAGTAATTAAAAGTAAACACTTTAGCAGAAGGGCAAGGTCTAAAGAGAGAATAGAATAAATAGGGGGCAAGATAGAGCGGAGGGAAATATAATTAGTTTTTCTCAACATGAATAATATGGAAGTCTTTAGCAAAGCTACACATATGTTGCCTATGTTGAATTCCTTGTCTTCTCAATGGTGATGATTGGGGAGTGAGGAAGGGAGAGAAATTGGAACTGAAAGTTTAAGGAATGAATGTTGAGAATTGTTTTTGTATGCAACTGGTAAATAAGAAATAATGGTAATGGAGTATATAAATCTATCTTGCCCTACAAGAAAAGAGAGAAGATGATAATAAGGGAAGGGAGGGGTGTCATAGAATGGAGGGCAGATTGCAGGAAGTGGTAATCAGAATGTAGTGTTTTGGGGTAGAGGAAGGGAAAGATGGGGAGAAAATCTGAAACTCAAAATCTTGTGGAAATGAATGTTGAAAACCAAAAATAAATTAAAAAATTACATTCACATACTGAAATTAATAAATAAACGTCTTTTAAAAAATCATGAAAAATTATAGTTTTGTTTTCTTTGCCATTTCCCAAATATGGTGTTTTATTTACACAGGGTGATTCAAAGGCTTGAAATGTTCTTGTTCCTCACCTCAACTTCTGGAAATCACTATTTCCATTCAAGGCTTAGTTAAAGCCTTAACTTCTGTTTGCAACTTTTCCTAAGTCCTCCAGTTGCCTGTCATTCCCTTATCCTTTCCCCCTCTATATCTTGAATTTTACTTTCATTTTCATATCTATCTTTCCAACTATCTCTATTTGTGACTGGGGCGTCATTCTGTTGTACATCGGGAGCTGGCCTCATAAACAGTCCATTGTTTAGGCCTCACTTTTGAAACACAGAGACTATGTGTCCCTGGTTAAATCACTTAGTCTCTCATTAATATATGTAACTGTAATTTCCACAGTACCAGACACACAATAAATGTTCTCAAAGTGTTATTGATTGATTTGCAAAGGAGGTATTAACTTGCATTGCTAAAAGAAGTTTGTTCATGTGAGAGTTCTACATCATTAAAATATTTACATAAGCAGGATATCGTAATGCATTATTCACAAAGTGATTTGATTTTTTTAAAACTTTGTGTCAGTGCTCATTTTATTTCCTCATACTTCTCAAATACCATTAAAAAACAATTTCCATTAAAAAAAGGCTGTTTTGCGACTCTGAGGTCCCATATCACACCTATCAAATTAGCTAACATGACAAAAGAGAAAGATGATAAATGTTGGAGAAAATGTGGGAGAGTTGGAACACTAATTCACTATTCGTGGAACTGTAAGCTGATTCAACCATTCTTGAGAGTAATTTGGAACTATGCCCAAAGGGCTACAAAAATGTACATACCCTTTGTGCAGCAATATCACTTGTAGTACTGTCTCCCAAAGAGATCACAAAAATGAAAAAGGGATCCACATGTATAAAAATATTTATAGCAGATTTTTTTATTGTGACTAAGAACTGGAAATTGAGGGAATGCCCTTTAATTATTAATGGCTGAAAAACTTGTGGTATATGAATGTAATGGAATACTATTATGCTACAAGAAATGATGAACAAGCAAACTTCAGAAAATCCTGGAAATACTTATATGAACCTATACTGAATTTAATGAGCAGAACCAGGAGAACATAGTAACAGTCAAAGTGTGAGAGGTCTGTTTATGATAGACTCAACTTTTCACAGCAATGCAAGGACTTAAAACATTTCCAAAGAACTCGATGCAAAATGTCATTCACATCCAGAGGAAAGAACTGTAGAAATGAAGTCAGAATGAAGTTGAATTTCTTTTTTGTTATGTTTTGTGTAGGTTTTTACTCAGGGTTTATTACATTTGTTTGAATTCTTCTATGCAACACAACCAATGTGAAAGTGTGTTTAATAAGAATGTATGTGTAGAACCCATATAAAATTGCATACTATCTTAGGGAGGGAGGGGCAGAAAATTTAAAACAGTGAAGTTATTGTTGAATACTGAAAAAAATAAATTATTTTCAAAAAAAGTTATTTTGCTGCTACTTCTAGGTATTGTAATTTTTTATAAGTGGCATTTACTGTTAACATCAATCCTTTCATGTCCATTTCAATACTAAACTGCTCTGGTTATCTTAAAGTAACAGCATGCTTTATAATTAAAACAATGAAATCACAAGTTCTATCTTCATTTTCCTCTCTTTTATCTTTTTTACTTTTTTCTCCCAACTAGAATGTAAGCGAGTTCCTTTAAAGCATTGGAGGCAACTGGCGGTAAACTTAATAGAGTGTTGGGACTGGAGTTAGAAAAAATTTCATTTACTGCTTCTGTGAACCTAGTCTAACATTTATCCTTTGTCTTAATTTTCCCAAATGAAAAATAAAAATTATAACATCATCTACCTTTCTGATTTTTGTGAGGATTAAATGAGTTATTTGAAAAAAAAAAAAAAGAGCTTTCAAGGCATGGAGCCAAGCAAGAACTCCTTTGAGTTCTCCCTAAACTCCTCCAAATACCTATAAAAATTTCCCTAAACAAATTCTAGAGCAGCATAACCAAACAAAAACAGAGTGAAAAACATTTCAAACTCAAGACGACCTGGATGGACAACAGGAAAATCTGTTGCACTGGGTAGGGAGAGGAGCACAGTCATGCTGGCATATACTTTCCCCTTCCCCCAAACTCAGAGCAGGTTTCAGTTACTGAATCACTGTCAGTTGAGTCAGTTTCCAGACTTCTCAACCCACAAACACCAAAAATAATGTAGAAGGTCAGTGGGAAAGAAGATCAGTGTAAGTCCTGCATAAAAAAGAAGTGCTGACTATCACCAGTCCAGTGCAGCCTCTGGGTGGTGATGGAGAAAACAGCAATAGCAGCTTCTACCAGAACTCTCAGTCCAAAGAAGCTAAAGAGATCAAATACCTAATCATAAAGAGATTATAGAGGCCTCTTTTCTGTCAGTGAGACAAGACTCTGTTGCTTTGCCCATACATGGATCTGGGTCACAGTCTTGGGTGACAGCTTAGGGGTAGGGAGAAGCAGTGGGACAAGAGAACTTGTGGCAACAGTGGAAGCCAGAATGAAGCGGAATTTCTTTTTTGTTGTGTTTTGTGTAGGTTTTTCTCAGGGTTTATTACATTTATTTGACTTCTTCTCTGCAACACAACCAATGTGAAAGTGTGTTTAATAAGAATGTATGTGTAGAACCCATATACAATTGCAGAGTTCTAGGGTAGAAAAGAGTGCTTGTGGTCACTCACTGAGCAGATCACAGGCCAGGAGAGAAGTAAAAACACCTCTATCTATATCATACCACTTTAGAAGAACTAAAAATTTACAGCTCTCCAGGAATATCTTTGAAAACCTTGCACAAAACCCCTGAAAATTGGGACAGTATGACCTCTACGCTGGAACCAGAGACCTATATTAACAAAGCATTAAAAAGTCAAGGAATTGGCTGGGGAAATGACCAGAGGATGGGAAAATAAAAACTCAAGAGAGTAGTTTCAAAACATAAAACTAGAAGACAACAAAGTCAAAGCTCATACATATGAAGTCTCCAAGAAAAATATTAATTGATCTCAAGCCATAGAGGAACTCAAAAAGGATTTTGAAAATCAAGTAAGAGAAGCAGAGGAAAATTTGCAAAGAGAATTGTGAGTGATACAAGAAAATTGATATACAGGTATTGGGTAAAGAAATCTATCTTGCCCTACAAGAAAAGAGAGGGGATGGGAATAGGAGACAGGAGGGGAGTGATAGAAGGAAAGGCAGATTGGAGGAAGTGGTAATCAGTATGCAAGTTATCCTGGGTTGGGCGAATGGGGAGAAAATGTGGAACTCAAAATCTTATGGAAGTATCTGTCGAAAACTAAAAATAGATAAATAAAATTATAAAAATAGAAGAACCCAAGTAACAAAAAAGATGCAAAAACCAATGAAGAGAAGAATGCCTTAAAAAGTAGAGTTAACCAAAATATAAAGGAAGTCCAAAAACCCACTGAAGAAAATAATTTTTTTAAAAATTACAATGGAAAATGTTTCGAATGGAGCAAATGAAATCCCATGACTCTATGAGAAATCAAGGAGCCATAAAACAAAATGAAAAGAATGAAAATATAGAAGACAATGTGAAATATTTTTATTGGAAAAACGTCTGACCTAGAAAATATATGCAGTAGAAAAAATTTAAAAATTATTGGACTAACTGAAAATTCAGAAAGAGAGAGAAGGGGGGGAGAGAGAGAGAGACAGAGAGAGAGAGAGAGAGAGAGAGAGAGACAGAGAGACAGAGAGACAGAGAGACAGAGAGAGACAGAGAGAGAGAGACAGAGAGAGAGAAAGAAAGAGAGGCAGAGAGAGAGAGACAGAGAGACAGACACACACACACACAGAGAGAGAGAGAGAGAGAGAGAGAGAGAGAGAGAGAGAGAGAGAGAGATTAGAAATAATCTTTCAAGATATTGACAAGGAAAACTTTCCTGATATTCTAGAACTAGGGGGTAAAATAGAAATTGAAAAAAATTCAATAATCACCTCCTAAAAGAGATCTCAAAAGGAAAACTGACAGGAGCATTATAGTCAAATTCCAGAATTTTCAGGTCAAGGAGAAAATGTCACAAGCACCCAGAAAGAAACAATTCATGTATTATGAATACACAATCAGAATAACACAAAATTTGGCAACTTCTACATTAAGGACCAGAGGGCTTGAAATATGATATTCTTGAGGTCAAAAAAGTTAGGATTAAAACAAAGAATCATCTAATGAGCAAAACTGAGTATAATCAATGATGGAGAGGAATTCTATGCATTCTTGAGAAGTCAGTGTTAAATAGGAAAACTGCCTATCAAATACAACAAAGAGAAACATGAGAAGGTAAACATGAAAGAAAAATCATAAAGGACTTCTTAGATTTGGATTGTTTACATTCCTACATGGAAAGATGATATTTGTAACTCATGAGACCTTTCTCATTATTAAGTTACTTTAAGGGAATGGGATATATATATATATATATATATATATATATATATATATATATATATATATACATACACATACACATATACATACATACATATATACACACATACACACACACAGATGGCACAAGTTGAGTTAGTTGAGTTGAATATGAAGGGATGGTATATAAAAAATAAAATTAAGGTTTGAGAGAGAGGAATGTTTTGGGAGAAAGAGAATGGGAAAAATAGAATGATGTAAATTATCTCACATAAAAGAGACAAAGAAAAACTTTTACGGTAGAAAGGTAGAAGGGACAGATGAGAAGGAATGAATGAACATTACTCTCATTGGATTTGGCTTAAGGAGAGAATAACATAGACACTGAATTGGGTATGGAGATCTATCTTACCCTGCAGAAAAGTAGAGGAGAAGGGGAAGGAGATAAAAGGAGGGTAATGGAATGGAAGGCAAATTGGGGAGGGGTAATCAGAAGCAAACACTTTTGAGGAGAGACAGGGTCAAAGGAAAGAATAGAATAAATGGGGGACTGAATAGGATGGAGGGAAAAAATTTTTCACAACATGACTATTATAGAAGTGTTGTGCATTACTACATATGCACAATTTATATCAATTTTTTCTGCCCTCTCAATAATGGTGGGTAGGGAGATTGGAAAGGAGAGAATTTGAAACTCATTGTTTTAAAAAATGAATGTTAAATATTACTTTTACATGCAACTGAGAAATAAAATAGACAGGTAATGAGGTACAGAAATTTAAGTTACCCTACAGGACAATAGAAGGGGAATGGATTAGAGAGGCAGTGACTTTGATGAGAGGGAGGAGAGATTGAGGGCAAGGATAATCAGAATGCACACCATTTTGGGGTGGGGAGAAAGATGGGGAGGAATTTTGTAATTCAAAATCTTGTGGAAGTGAATGGTGAAAACTAAAAGAAATAAATTAATTTAAAAAAAGATCTTTGGATTGTACCTGACACAAAGTCAGCACTATATAAATGGGTTTTTTTTGCTTCTTCCTTCAGGGCAAAGACTATTTTATTTTTATCTTTTTATCTGCATTGTACTTGGTGTTATAAAATTCTGCGTAACTGCTTTTGGGATGGTAGTGAACAACCAATCTAAGGAAACTAACAACAAGTATTTCTCCAACTGTTTCAATGACACCTTTTGTAAATATTTTCCTATCCAATACACTCTTGGGAAAAAATGAGTAAATAATCCCTCAACATAGAAATGTCCGCAGGCTGAAAGAATACATTTAAATCATGTGGCAAAAAATGCTAAGATACATTTAGCATATATTATTTCCATATTTTTAATCACTTTCTATGATGATTTTTTTTTGACAATTCATCTGTAAGTTGTTGAAAAATCCCCATATTATAAAAAAAAAAATCTCTTCAAGATGCAAGAAAAATACAGGCAGATTTTCCGCGTCACCCACTGTTTTACGTTCACAAACTGTTTTATATCATGGTCTTTCCAGCTGAGTTTATAGATTGCTTGAGGTAGGAGTGATAAAGCTTCATAACATTGTCACTGAGTGATCTAATCTGGTTCCCCTTCTCAATGAATCTGTTAAAACTGTCAACAATGAGCAGCAGTTAACTCAGAAGATAAACTTCAGAAAAATTCAGAAGAATTTTTTCTGTTAATATATCTGGATATAAAGGCTGAGGAAAAAAGAAATATTAAAAAAGACAACCATATCAAATAGAGAAGAAATCTGACATTTTAAAAATGTATTTTTTGTATTAATTTGTAAATATACATTCTAATAAAACAGGCACTTTAGTGCATGACTGGCGGAGTTGTGAATTGTTTAAGACATTATGGAAAAAATGGTATTCAAACTCAAAATTTGCCAAATTTTTCTTATTCTTTGACCAATGCATGCAATTACAAAGCCCATCTATATAATTATTAGTTCTATATCCTAAAGAGAAGAAAGAAAGAGGAAAAGGATTTATTTATACTAAATATTTATAACAATTTTTTTCATAGTAATCCAAAACTGGAAAATAAGGTTTTCCTAACTATCAGGGAAAATGTCAGTGAAAAATTAAATAAAGAGATTATGAAACTTTAACTACTCAATCATTAATAACACTCAATTGTAAAATAATAAAATGATGGCAACTATTAAATAATTGACCATATTATGGTATATGCTGTAATGGACCTTATTGTGCCATAGAAATGATGTGGCAGCTCCATAGGAAATTGGTAACATTCCTACGAATTAATCAGAGTGGAAGTAAGCAAAATCAGGAGACTATTTGCATGACAACATTTTAGAAAGAAGTAACAGAAATAATTTAGAACTCTGATACATACTGTGAAAATCTATCAATTTAGAAGGCTACAGATGAATCACACTTCCCATAACATGCCAGAGAAGTGACAGACTTAGTATCCAAAAGAAGTAATTCATTTTTCAACCTGGCCAACACTGGAATGCATATTGCTTGACTATGTATCTTTATTAAGATTTCTTTCCAATTTAATTGAGGATATAATTGAAAGGGGGAATAACAAATCCTTGAAAAAATAAATAATTAAATGATTTTTAATGAGGGAATTTAAATGAAAACAATTTACGTCTCATTTGTGATTTTCTATCTGGACCTTGAATCACACATAATGAAAGAGATAATGATTATATGCTAATGTGCCTACAAACCTAATAAAATATATTTCAGATAGCTAGTCAGATATTTCTCAAAGAAACTTTTCTGGAGGGGGGGTATAAATTAAATTTCTTTTTAACTTAAATCCCAAAATCTATTAAAATTTTTCTTCAGCATTGTCTATAGGACACACAGAATCAATGAAAATGTTTAGCAGGAAAGTGACATAACTAAGATATCATTTTTGAAAAAAATGATTAATCTGGCTACATAATGTCATATAATTTGAAAAGAAAAGACTGAATAAAGGTAGACTAGTTAGGAGATGACTGAAGTTGCCTAGACATGGAACAAAGATTATTTAAACTGAGAAGCTGGTAATGTGCATGGAAAGTAAAGGATACTTTATGTACTTTGGTGTAAGAATGTCAACATGGAATGTAATGTAAGTAAGAAACTTACTCTGGACCTCAGAAACCCTGAGTACCAAATTTCTATTTTGCCTTTTTGTTTGCCATTTAATCTTGGCAGCTCTCAGGTTCTTTCCCTGTTAAATGCAACTTTATACTACACTAAATAATTTCTATAGCTTATACAAGTTTTTGGTCAATGAATTTATGATACTGAAAGATCTATAAGGTCCTTTATAATTCTAATGATCTATGAATTTATGAAAATCAAAAGCACTTCTATACAGAATGTATTCTCTCTTTCTGTGGTGAGTGGATAGAATGTTGGGAGTCAGGAAAAACAGCAGTCAGGAAGTCAGGAAGATATTCATTCAAATACACTCGGAAACTTACAAGGTATGAGAATATTAACAAGTTACTTAATCTCTGCTTGCCTTGGCTTCCTCAACTGCAAAATGAGGATAATAGCAGAAGCTATTTCCCAGATTTGGTGTGAAGATTAAGTGAGATAATATGTATAAAGCACTTAGCACAGTAAGTGGAACATAGCATGTACCATATCCGAATACATAGTTTATTTCAAAGTCCAGCTAAAATGATAGCTTCTAACTTTTTGACCATTTCCCCACCTCTTGATGTTGTTCATGAAAGCATTACAAAAATAATATATTGAAGGAGACACCATGATCAAAGAGGTAAGAGATTCATGGTAAGTACAATAAATAATTTTGATTTTTTGTTGTTCATTTATTTCAGTTGTGTCTGACACCTCTTGAATCCATTTGGAGTTTTCTTGGCAAAGATAATAGAGTGGTTTGCCATTTCCTTCTCCAGTTCATTTTTATTGATGAGGAAACAAGGAAAACAGGGTTAAGTGAGTTGCCCAAGGTCACAGAACCCAAATTTCAACTCAGGAAAAAGAGTCTTCCATATTTCAGGCCTGACACTCTATTCATTGTACCTTTTAGCTGCCTCCATTTTTATTCCATAAAATTAAAACAGAGGTTTTTGCACATAGCAAACCAATCTATAAAAAAAAAAAGAAAAAAGAAAAAAACAGAAGAAAAGTGGAAAGCTGGGGAAAACCTTTGTAGTAAGTTTCTTTGATAAAGGTCCCATTTCTCAAATGTATATAGGGAACTGAGCCAAAATTTTTAAGAGTAACAGACATTCCCCAGTTGAAAAATGGTCAGAGGATATGAACAAGTAATATTCAAAGGAAGAAGTCAAAACTATAAACAGTCATATAAAATGCTTTAAATAACAGTTAGAGAAATGCAAATTAAAGCAATTTTGAAGTACCACCTTATACCTACCAGATTTGCTAAGATGACATAAAAAGAAAATGACAAATTCTGGAGGGTATATTGGAAAATAGGTATTCTAATTTACTTTGGTGGAGCTGTGAACTAGTTCTAGATAACAATTTTGAACTGTGCCTAAAACAAAGTTATTGAACTGTACATACCCTTTGACCCAGCAATGCTATGGTTAAGTTTATACTTCAAAGAACTAAAAAGGCAATCTTAAAGACCTATATGCATTAAAAATTTATAGTAACATTTTTCGTGATGGCAGGAAACTGTAAACTAAGGGGATGCCTACCAAATGGGAAATGGCTCTGGAAAGTGAATTGATGTACTCAGAGTGCAGATTGAAGCATTTTTTAAATTGTTTTTGCTGGGTTTAAAAATATGGCTATTGTGTTATTTGTTTTGTATGACTGAGTATTTGTAATAATTTTGTATTTCTTGTCTTGGATGAGAGAGAGGTGTGAAGACAAAGAGAATCTAGAACCAAAAATAAATTGAATGAAATAAAAAGACTAAAATCTTCCACTTTGCTTCATCTTGGTAAATGATACCACTGTAAACTATTTTAGAGTTAATACTAGAACAAAAACAAATGTCATTATTTTGTTTTTATTTTTAAATAATTTACTATAAGTTTAAGAAATTCACCAGGCATCTATGTAGTACAGTGGATAGAGTGCTGGGCCTGGAGTCAGGAAGATTGATTTTTGTGAGTTCAGATCTGAATTCAGACACTTAGGAGCTATGTGACCTTGGGCAAGTAACTTAACCCTTTTTTGTCTTTCCTCATTTAAAAAGTAAGTTAGAGAAGGACATGCCAAACTACTCTTGTATATATCCCGAGAAAACTCAAAATAGAGTCATGGAGGATCAGACATGACTGAAATATGACCTAACAACAACAGAAATTGGCAGTTAATATGTCAAATCTCTTTTTAGATGTGATTGATATTTCCTCATTCCAGTTTTGATATCATCATAACAATTCTCCCTCTCTCTGTCTGTCTCTCTCTCAATATGTTCCACTAGATTCCCACACTATGAGATAATCACCTCCAATGTGAAATAGTCAATAAACATAGTAATAATCCAAGCATAATAATAAATTTTTATCCTAAAGATTCTAATAAGGCATGATTGCTACCTAGTGTGAGAATTCATTATGTATGATGTAAGTTATCAGGAATCCAGCTAATCAGAAAACTATAATATAGAAAGTCTATAAAAAGATGGTTAACTATCACACTGAACCCATTTTCATTCAGACACTGACATTTGATTAGAGTTTTGGTATATTTAAATAATCCGTTTGGGTATTCACAAATACATAGTATATGGTTATTATTATTTTAACTTCATTGTGCTCAGGTAACATTAATTGCATTGCATGAATGAACTTTGGTATCTAATTTTTTATGATAATTTTCTGCATGTTCCAAAATTATGTTAAGTTCAGAGGTTATTAATATAAGGAACCAAGATAGTCTCTCTTCCAAAGGACCTCACATTGGAATGAAGAAAGACAGCACATACATAAGAGCTGCAAATTGGGAATGTGTAGGGGGAGGGTAGAAAAATGATGGGGCTAGGTAGTCAAGTGGAAGTCTGGATCTTGGCAAGACAAGGTGAGAGTTCCTCCATGAGGGACTAGTGGGATATATTTGCATTTTATATATCTTTTATAACCATACCTACAAAAATAACTCTAGACATATACCCATATTACCTTAACTCTTCTATCTCTTTGCCCTCCAATTAATTTCTGTGGCTTTGATTATTGTATTTATAGGTATGACTCTTAAATCTATATCTCTACCCCTTTTCTTTTTTTCAGAGATTCAGACCCACATCATCCAGTGCCTCCAATCTAATATTTCCAAAGGTAAGATTTTTATTAGTCAGTGTGATCTAATAAAAAGAGGTCTTAACCTACACTTTGGAAACTGGGCTCTGAAATTTATTAGCCATATTACTATGAATAGGTCACTTCTCTGAGGCTGTTTTTTTTTTTAATTTGCTAAAAGATGAGATAATGATACTTATACTGCAACTCATATAGGTTTGATATTGGGAAGGTTCTTTATAAGGCCTAATATAGTGGACAAATATGAGTTGTTATCTTTCAAGTCATGTCCTCATTCAATTCTTTTAGTAAGCACCATTGACTTCCTTTTCTACATTTGAAGATTTGGGGTTATCTTTACTTCTCTGCTCTCTTATCTCCATTTAGCTGGGAAGACTTATCAATGCTTTCTCCATAAGTATAAGGCCACTTGATATAAGGAAAAGAGAGCTAAATGTGAAGTCAAAGATGTGATTACAAAATTTAACTCTGGTTCTTACAACCAGTTTGCTATTGATCAAGGTACTTAAACTCTCTGGGTCTCAATTTATATGTAAAATTTACAAAAATGGACTAGATGGTTCCTATCTGATCAGAATAATAGATCTATTAACCTATAATGATAAAATATCTTTCTAATCTGTTCACTAGTTTTGATGCTTCTTGACTCCTCATGAATACATGTCATCATCTACATCTATCTTGAACATTTCAATAATCTTCTGACTGGTATGTACTCTTTTATCTTATCTGTTATTCAAGTCACCGACATCTTAGTTGTTTTTATAAATAGATTTGGGGATTACTTTATTTTGCTGAAAATATTTTAATGGATTCCAATTATTTTTAAAGTTCAGAAGTAACTCTTTAGCATTTAAGGTCTTCTGTGATTGGATACCTATGTAAATGGACATATAATAAAAAGAGACACTTTATTTTAGATTTGTTTCATATGCAAACTTATAATTAAAAATATTTACTAAGCTTTTTGTTTCACCTAACACTGTGCCTAAAACTCTAATTCTTTCCCTGTCTGAACTTAGAGGGTAGTTGATAAGGGAATTTCATATATTAGCTATCATCTGAAGAAGGAAAATTAAGGGAAAAAAGATGCGCTTTAGAGCAAAATTTAAAAGAATAGTATTCTAAGAAGCATTAGATCCCATATTGAGTGGATGTATTTATTGTTGTATGATTATAACTGGCAAAAATTTTTCAAAGTTATTATACTTTAATGACTAGTCTTGCTTGGACACAAGGAGCCATGTAAGTGACTGTCAGATTCAGGGTAAGTGGGAATCTTTCTCTTCTCAGGCTTGAGGACTTTGGTCACACTCTTCCCTATGTCTGGACTCTATCATCAGCTCATACAAAATCCTAACCCTCCACTTTGGCCACTGAATTCCTATATATAAAATCTGAAGTCAAGCATCTATGCTACCTTGCCAATTAAACCTTTCCTAATCCCCACTAACATCAACAAACTTACCTTCAGAGCATCATGCAGAATTTTGAATTGTTTTGTCTCTATTGTACTTAAACATCATATACAATATTGAATAATATTTGTATGCACTTCTCAGTGTTTTATAATAACAAAAGATCAACCTTAGCAAATTACACTTATGTGTCACTTTAAAGAATGGAAATGTACACATACACATTACTCACACATGTGTACATGTGTATATGCATAGTTAAAATAGCATTTGAGACTTGCAACAGCACTGCTCAGTAGTGTATTTCAGGTATCCTTATTTTAGAGTCTACGGAGCAAAAATATAAGAGTAGAAGCAGGGGTGTGCTATAGTTCTCCCCCTAAACCCTTCAAAAAAATCTGTAAAACATGATCAAAACAAATTATAGACAAGGAGAAGCCGCAAAATGACAGACTGAAAAAAATGTCCAGCCCAAGACAATCTAAGACAATCTGGAAGGTCAAAAGGAAGGGTCTCTCACACTAGGCTGGTAGTAGAGTGAAGTTTGGCATGGGACATGCTGGGACTAATGGAGCTATCGCAGGTCTTAGGGGACTGAATCGATGGGGACCGATATGTTTTCCAAGCTTCTCAACCCACAAATGCCAAAGACAGCCTGGAAGGACAGTGGGAAAGGTCTCTCATCTAGCTAAAAGAGGAGTATGGACTGGCCCCAGACCAGTCCAACCCCACACCCATGCCCACACTCACAAACAGTTGTAGATCCAGCCCAGGAAAAAATTCAAGTACAGTGGCAGCCCTTGTTGAAGCTGAGGCTGCTTCTGGAACCTTCCACTTAACAAAGATTTCAAAAGTCAAGTAACTGGCTGGGAAAATGAGAAAGTGAGGGGGGAAAAGACTGTAGATTTTTGAAAGATAAAAACATACAACCACAAGAAAAGAACAAAGTCAAGGCTCATGAATCAAAAACCTCCAAGAAAAATATGAATTGGCCTCAGGCCAGGGAAGGATTCAAAAAGGAATTTGAAAATCAAGTAAGAGAAATAGAGGAAAAATTGGGAAGAAAAATGAGAGTGATGCAAGAAATCAAGAAAAAAGTAGCAACAACTTTCTAAAGGAGACCCCAACATACTGAAGAAAATAACACCTTAAAAATTGACTAACACAAATGGCAAAAAAGTTCAAAAATAGTAATGAGGCAAAAAATATCAAATCAATGGTATTTTGAGTCAAATGGGAAAGGCGTCCCAAAAGCTAGCTGAAGAAAATAATTCTTTCAAAATTAGAATGGAGCAAATGGAAACTAATGACTTTATGAGAAATCAAGAAATTATAAAACAAAACCAAAAGGATGAAAAATAGAAGACAACATGAAGTATCTCATTGCAAAAGCAACTTACCTGGAAAATGGATCCAGGAGAGAGAATTTAAAACTTATTGGATTAACTGAAAGTCATGATAAACAAAGAAGGCTAGATATTATCTATTAAGAAATTATCAAGGAAATCTGGTATGATATTCTAGAATCAGAGGGTAAAAAAGAAAGGGAAAGAATCCACTGATAACCTCCAGAAAGGAGTCATAAAAGGAAAACTCCTAGGAATATTGTATCCAAATTCCAGAGTTCTCAGTACAAGGAGAAAATATTACAGCAGTCAGAAAGAAACAATTCAAGCTATTGTTGAAACACAAACAGGATAATATAAGATTTAGTAGCACTTACACTAAGGAATCAAAGGACTTGGACTATGGTATTCCATAGCACAAAGGAGATTGTGTTAAAATCAAGAATCACCTACCCAGTAAAACAATACTCAAGAGGGAAAATAGAACTTCAGTGAAATAGAGAACTTCCAAGCATTCTTGTTGGAAAGACAAGAACTGAATGGAAAATTTGACTTTAAAATATAAGAATGAAGAGAAGCATGAAAAGGTAAACAGGAAAGAACAACTATAAGAAAGATATTAATGTGGAACTGTTTACATTCCTACATGGAAAGATGATATTTGTAACTCATGAGACCCTTCTCAATATTAGAGTAGTTGGAGGGTATTTATATGTGTGTGTGTGTTTATGTGTATTCATATGTATGCATATATATGTATGTGTTTATATATACATATATATGTGTGTGTGTACATAAACACACATAGAAACATACATAAGCATATAGCTATGCATACACATATATATGTAAATATATATATCTGTATATATATATATATATATATCTGTATATATATATATATATATATATATAAAGAGAGAGAATGGATGATATCTAAAAAAGAAAATTAAGTGTTGAGAGTATTTTACTAGGAGAAAGAGAAAGGGAGAGGTAGAATATAGTAAATCACCTCATATAAAAGGTACAAGAAAGACCTATTTCAATGGAGGGGAAGAAGGGCAAGGGGAGAGGAAATAAGTGAGCTTCCCTTTCATCAGATCTGGATTCAAGAAGGAATAATATACACACTAATTTGGGTAAGGACATTTCTCTTACCCTACAGTAAAGCACGGGTGGGGGAGGTAACTGAGGGGAGGATGAATAGAAGGTTTGACAGACTGGGGGAAAGGTTAACTGGAAGCAAACACTTTGGTAAACAGGTCAAAGGAGAGAATAGAAATCAATGAAGGGTGGGACTTAATAGAAGGAAATAATCTCTCACAACATGACTGTTATGGAATTATTTTGCATGACTTCACATGTATTGCCTATATCAAATTGCTTTGCAATGAACATTGGTTGGAAGACTGGAAGTGAGAGAATGTCAAGCTCAAAGCTTTAAAAATGAATGCTAAAATTGTTTTCACATGTAACTAGGAAATAAGATATATAGGCAAAGGTATATAGAAATCTGTCTTGCCCTACAGGAAAATAGAAAGGAAAGGGATAAGAGATAGGGTGTGATAGGAGGGAGAGAAGATTAGAGGAAAGGGTAATCAGAGTACATGATATCCTGTGGTGGGAAGGGGCGGGGAAGATAGGGAGAAAATTTGAAATTCAAAATTTTGTGGGAGTGAATGTTGATAATGGAAAATAAATTCAAAAAACAAAAGACTGCACGCAGTGATACTAACAAAAACAAGGTGAAGACAAAAAAGACCCTGAAATAGGCAAAGTAGGGAGGGTAGAGCAGGGACTGAGTGAGGCAAAACTGGAACAGAGTGAGGCAGAACTGAGGCAAGTAGCTACTATGAGGGAGAGAAGAAGAAATTTTGCTTGACGAACTTCTTTGTGGGGATTTCTAACCGAGGGAAATCTTAGGGATGTCCTTGCTTGCTGGATTGGTGATGTGTATTCCATGGTGGAATTGGCTTTCTGGTATTTGAATAAATATTTTAGTTTCACCTTTGAGGAAGAAAGTTATTTTATATTTTGCAAATTTTACCATAGAAAAACAGCTACATGTTCATTATCTGTGCTATGGATATCATAATGGCCATACACTTTGGTATGGTGATATAAAAATAATTAAGGAATGGGAAAAAAAAGATTGTACTGGAAGAAGAGGAAAGTAGAAAGAGTAATAGTGAAAATTATATCACATGACAAAGCAAAAAGGACCTATTACAGTAGAAGAAAGAAGAGAGGGGCTGAACTTTGTTTGAACCTTGCTGTCAACAGATTTGGCTCAAAGAGGGAACAACATAGACTTTGGTACAGAAATCTCCCCTATCCCATAGGGAAGTAGGAGGAGAAAGAGGAATGAAAAGAGAGGGGGGGGAAGATAGAAGGGAGGTCAGATTGAGAAAGGAATCAGTTAGAAGCAAAACACTGGAGAGGAGGGAAAGGAGGAAAGGGGAAAAGAAGAGAAAAAAAGGATAAAATACTGAAGATAAGATGGAGATAAAGACACAGCTAGTAATCACAACTGTGAATTTCAGTGGGATGAATTCTCCCATAAAATGGAAGGAAATGGCAGATTGGATTAAAATCCATAGTCCTACAATATAGTGTTTACAGAAAACACATTTGAAACAAAAAGATACTCATAGAGTAAAAGTAAAAGACTAGAGTAGAATATATTATTTTTCAGCTGAAATGAGAAATAAAAAGCAGGGTTATCCATCCTGATGTCAGACAAAACAAAAGCAAAAATAGATTTAATTAAAAGAGAAGAGAAAGGACACCACATTTTGTTAAAACGTACCATAGACAATGAAGTAACATCAATAGTAAACAAATATGCAACAAAGTGTATAGTATCCCAATTCTTAGAAGAGAAGTTAAGCATCTCACACGAAAAAATAGATAGCAAAACTATGCTAGTGGGGGACCTCAATCTCCCCCACTCAAAACTAGATAAATTGAAACATAAAATAAAACATGTTAAGGAGGTAAATAGAATTGTAGAAAAGTAGAAATGATAGATCTCTGCAGAAAACTGCATGAGAATAGAAAGAAATATACATTTTCTCACTGGTACATGGTAAATACACAAAAATTAACCATGTATTTGGGCATAAAAACCTCACAATTCAATTCATCTTTTTCATATCATGATGCAATAAAATTTATGTGTAGTAAAGTTCATGGAAAGAGAGACTAAACTTTAATTAGAATTTAAATTAATTAAGCTAAATAATCTAATCTTAATGAATGAGTGGGTCAAACAATAAATCGTACAAACCATAAATAATTTCATGAAAGAGAATGACAATAAAGAGATAACATTCTAAAATTTATGGGATGCAATTGAAGATGCTCTTCTTTGTCTCTAAATGTTTGCATGTATAAAATAAAGAGGATATCAATGAATTGGGCATGCAACTAAAAATAATAGAAAAAGAACAAAATAAAAATCCTCAATTAAATGCCAAATTAGAAATTCTGAAAATCAGGTTAATAAAACTGAGATTAACAAAAGTACTGAACTAATAAAAGTAAGAGATGATTTTAAAGAAAAATAATAAAATAAATTTCTTAACTATCCCTTCATTAATTTGATTCTTTAAAGTTTTAATTAAAGAAAGAAAGAAGAAAGTCAAATTAATAGGATCAAATATGAAAATGGTGAATTTACCACCAATGAAGAGGAAACTAAAACAATTAACAGATATTTTGCCTAACTGTATGCCAATAAATTTGAGAATCCAAGTGAAAGGGACGCACATTTGCAAAAATGTAAATTGTCTAGATTAACAGATGAAGAAATGAAACACTAAAATAACCTCATTTCAGAAAAAGAAATTGAATGAGACATCAATGAACTCCCTAAGAGAAAAAACAAACAAGACTCCAAGGCCAGACTGTTTTACAAGTGAATTCCACTAAATATTTAAGAAACAACTAATTTTAATAATATATAAACTATTTGGAAAAAAGTGCTGGAGCCCTAACAAATTCTTTTTATAATACAATATAGTGATGATTCCCAAACCTGGAAGTGACAAACAAAGAAAGACATGATAGATCAATTGTTCTAAAGAGTATTGATGCAAAAAATTTAAATTAAGTATTCAAAGACAGCACAGCATTTTATTAGAAAGATGACACTTCATGACCAGGTAGGTTTTATACCAGGAATGGACAGCTGGTTTAATAATAGGAAAAAAGTCTCAGCACTGTTGCCTATTTCAATAATAAAATCATTTTGTTATCTCAATATATACAGAAAAAGTTTTTGCTAAAATAGAACACTCATCTATATGAAAAACAGAAGGGAGCACAGGCATAAATGGAGTTTTCCTTAAAATCATGGGCAGCATCTATCTAAAGCCATTAGTAAGTACTATATGTAACGAGAATAAAAACTTTCCCAATAAGGTCAGTGGTGAAGCAAGGATGTCCACTATCATCTTATTCAATATTGTACTAGAAATTTAGCAATAGGAGAAGAAAAACAAATTAGAATTTTTGACACAGAAACAAAGCTATCATTCTTTACAAATGGTATGATATGGTATGGTGTACTTAGAGAAACCTAGAGAAACAACAAAAAAAACTTGAAATAATTAATAACTTTAGCAAAGTTGTAGGATAAAAAATAAACCCACACAAATCATAAGCATTTCTACATAATACCAACAAAGCCCAGCAGCAAGAGATCAAAAGAGAAAGTCCATTTTGTATACTTTTAGGCAATATAAAATATTTCGCAGTCTACCTGCCAAGACACACCCAGAACCTATATGAACAAAATTACAAAACACTTTTCACACAAAGTTAGATCTAAGCAGTTTGAAATTTATCAGGTGCTCATGAGCAAACCAAACTAATATAATAAAAACGACAATTATACTTAAATTGATTTACTTATTCAGTGCCTTACCAATCAAATTACCAAAAAACATTTTATAGGGGTAGAACAAAACAAATCACCTGGAAGAACAATACATCAGAAATATAAAATGAATTAATGAAATAAATGCAAAGGAAACTGACTTAGCCATACTAAATCTAAAAATATATAAACCAGCAAATATAAAAAAACTACGTGGTACTGTTTAAGAAATAGAGCATTGAGTCAATGGAATAGATTAGTTACATGAGAAACAGTAGTCAATGACTACTAGTGTACCAGTACTGCTCTATTATTTGACAAACCCAAAGATTCTAGCTCCCAATTACTATTAGACAAAACTACATGAAAAATTGAAAAACACTATGACATAAAGTAGGTATAGCCCAACATCTCACATAATACCAGAATAAGGTAAAAACTGGTACATAATTTGGACACAAAGGTTGACAGCATAAGAAAATTCCTAGAGGAAAGAATAATTTACTTGGCAGATGTGTGGAGAATGTAAGAATTTGTTACCAATCAAGGGACAGAAAACATTATGATATACAAAATTAAAAGAATTGATTATGTTGAATTAAAAAGGTTTTGAACAAACAAAGCCAATACCACCAAGATTAGCAGGAAGGTAAAAAGCTGAGAGAAATTTTTTGCCATCAGGTGTTTCTGATAAAGGCCTCATTTCTAAAATATATAGAGAACTGAGTCAAAATTATTAAGAATATGTCATTTTCCAAATGATAAATTATCAAAGATATGAACAGGCAGTTTTCAGAGGATTAAAGTAAAGCTATCCCCAGTCATATGAGAAACTGCTCTTCATTGCTATTGATCAGAGAAATCTAAATTAAAACGAACATGAGGTATCACCTCATCCTTTGTATCAGTAATCACCCCAACATACACAGGGGCCTGCTATCACAAATCCTTAGATCTGTATTCATAAAAGAAATATATATATATATATATATATATATATAACATATATAGCATGTATATATAACATATATATATATATATATATATATATATATATATATATATATATATGATTTATGTATAATCTAGTTCAGGTGAGTCAGAACCCTGAACTTCATAGAAAATACAGAGAAATCAAATATCAAGAGGCATGGTTTCCTGTGCCTAAATTAGACAGGTCTAATTGTCTGACCATAGTTACAAGAAAGCAAAGCACTAACATCTGGATTTTCAAACTCATGGGACTCCTTTAGCATCTTCCTAGAACCAAACACTTCCAGTCAGTAACCCCAAAGTAAAATCTCAACTCAGAGTATTTATACCTTTTTTAGAGACAGAGGACATCACAATCCTTGAGAACCAGTGCCTCATTAATAAAAACTGTGGTTCTTCCTTCTCTAATCAAACTCCTCTTAAAGGGCAGGCCCATTAATGGGTAGGGAAGATCTTTAATCATATTAATGATGCATATGCATATATTGCTTCAAGTTAAAGAAGTTCTTGTTTCTGTACTTTACTCTCAGTAAAGACTCTTGTTTGATAAAGGCAAAATTCAATCAGAGGCATTATACTTCTTGATTATGCTAAAACAAAAACAACCAAAGATCCCACTTTGCTTGCCACCACACCCCTATTAGATTGACTAATATGACAAAAAAAGTAAAATGATAAATGTTGGAGAAAATATGAGACACTTGGAACACTAATGTATTGTTGATGCATTTGTGAAGTAATTCAATCTTTCAATATAAAGTACCATGTAACAAGTCAGTCATCTCTCTACCCCACCAAATCCAATTTTTTTTTTGGAAGAGAAAATTGAAAGAAGAAGGAGGGAAAATCACCAGATGAATTTTCCCTTTTGTACATCTCTCTCACTATAAAGTATGAATCATGCTAAGAACTGGTCATTTTCCAGTGACTAGTGCTGTACCCAACAGGATAGACTGACTGGGACTCAGGAGGATGGACTTGTGATAGATATTGTTTCATAATGTCTTTTTAACTATTCAGGGGACATTCTCATACATATTTAAGGTGGGGAAAGATGAGATCTAAGTGTTATCCCCGTCCCTTCAACCCTCAAGTCCGCTATGACTTGCTATGAAATGTTTATTCAAGAAGGAAAAAAAAATGATGTTCACATTGCTGCTCTTCTTTAGTGGGAGATAACAATCATCTGTGTGCATTCTCCTGAGTCCCAGCCAATCAACTGTATTGCAGAGTCAAAGTCATTGGAAGCCAATTAAGTTTCAAAGTGTCTTCTTAACAAGGTATGGTATGCTTGTCCAAATACTATAAGGGAAGGTATATGCTTAGAATGATAGGGAGAGAGTGGATAATGTCCACTGATCAAGGCCTAATGCCTCCACCCCCACTCCCCACTGCCAGATTTTTTTTTAATGAAAACTAATCTATAACATCAAGGGAATCAGTGACAGTACAGAACCTGACTCTCAACTAAATAACAGAATTGCTGTCACTTCTTACCTAACACACAACAATCAAGATGTTGACTCTTGCTTGATGAATATGTCAGAAAAACAGTAGCTGTTTTTATATTCTTTCATACACAGATGACTAGATTTCTCCATTAGAGGTATAACATACATTAACTTTGCCCTTCCTTATCCTTACTCTGACTTCTAAATAGCATTTCAAGGGAAACCAAGGCCTCTAAGACAGTTTATATTATCTATAGGCAGGAGGTATTGGGGCATATGATGTCACTAAGAAGAAGGTTATTTAGTTGATGTAACAAAATATATGTGAATCATATATAAGATATCCATAGTCTTATTTGTACCTTCACAAGACTTAATACTGAATTTGAAAAAAAAAATATATATATATATAGTTGTAATTTTCTATTTTATTTAAGTCAGGATGATTCAGGATCAAATTAGAACTCTAACACTAGCTCTTGACCCTGAGCAAGACTCTTTAACTCTTTGTCCCTCAGAAAACTTTCCAGTATTTGGCCTGTACTGGTAGAGAGGATTCCTACTTCCCAAACTATCCTTAAACTGATGGCTAATTGATGCTTAGAGAAACTGAAATTTTGACTCTAAAACCATTTCTTACAATATAGGCTCTTGTGGGTATTTTTTCTCACTTATACATTTAGAAATGTGTAATCATTTCACACATGTGATGGACAGGATCCTGAAATATATTATAAGTTTTGAAAAAAAAAAGTATTACTTAACTTACACTTGGATGAAGCAACATTAGTTCCTGCTTAAACTTATCTTAAAAATATACCAATTTATCCAAGAAAATATTTATGATGATTAAAGAATCATTTGAAATAGAGGAATGGAACGTAGTATAATGGAAACAATAATAGACTTGAATATAATCATCTAAATGCAATGTAATTCCCTTTTATAAGAATTTTGTAAGGACAAAACACCTGGTGCTGATTCTATTCCGGTTGAGATTTACAAGATTGCTGACACAAGTCTATTGCTTACACAAAAGTTTACTGAAATATTCTGGGCTATGTAGCAAGAGGAGGTTATCTCCCCAGAGTTCAAGCATGTCTCCATTGTCCATAGCTATCAAGAAAAAGAAAATAGATTGTACTGTGATAATCACAGTGGGAATCTCTCTCTCTCTCTCTCTCTCTCTCTCTCTCTCTCTCTCTCTCTCTCTCTCTCTCTTTCTCTCTCTCTCTCTCTCTCTCTCATCATTTCCAGGAAGATTCTTGCCAGAGTCTTCCTTAATAGGGTGAACCTTGACCTGGAAGTTGGTGATCTACCTGTGACTCATTGTGGCTTCAGAAAAGGTTGAGAAATAATTGATTTGGTGTTTGCTGTCTGTCAACACCAGGAGAGATACCTGGAGTGGAACAGAGGGCTGTACACAACATTGATAAATCTGACCAAGAACTTTAATACTGTCATTCAGGAGAACTTGTGAAAAATTATGTCAAAAGTTGGTTGCCCAAAGAAGTTCATCACCATTGTTCATCAATTTCACGATGACATGCTTGCCTGAGTTCTGTATAATGAATAATGCTCTTCTGATTTCCCAGTCATCAATAGAATGAAACAAGTTTATGTGCTTGCTCCCATGCTTTTTAGAATGATGATTGTAGCCACATTTTCAAATGCCTTCATTGAGCTCTCAATGCAGCCTTTGATGCTGAGATGCAACAAAGTTTGGATAATTTCTCTTTTGCTTGTGCTAATTTTGGCTTAACAAGACCAAGAAAACACAGGTACTCCATCAGCTGAACCACAATACTCATACATGAAACCATTGGTTCAAACAAATGGAGATGTTTTGAAAGCTCTGGATAATTTCACTTACTTTGGCAGTGTATTTTCTATGGTTGCACACATTGATAATTAGTTGACATACATATACCTCTGTGTTTGGGAGACTTCAAAGGAAAGTGTTGGAAAGAAGAGGCTTTAGATTACCGACCTGGAATTCTATAGAGCTATTGTGTGGACCTTGTTTTTTTACGCTTGTAAAACCTGGAAAATATACCAATGCCATGCCAAGAAGCTGAATTACATCCCTTTGAATTGTCATATGAAGATTCTGAGGAGAAATTTGCAGGATAAGATACCAGATACTGAGGTCCTTTCAAGAACTAAACTGTCAAACATTCAAACACCACTGCAGATAGGGCAAATACAGGGTGCTGGTACATTGTTCAATTGCCGAATATGTACTTTCCCAAAAGGCTATTTTATGAAGAACTTATACAGAGCATAGTACTCACATGGTGGTCAGAAGAGGTGATGCAAGGACACTCTCAAGGTTTCTGTAAGAACTCTGGAATTGACTGTGTGACATGGTAGATGTTGGGAAAGGAGCACCCAGGATGGCATGTACTTATCAGAAAAAGTGCTATGCTCTATAAGCAAAGTAGAATTGGAGGAGCTCCAAAGAAACCCAAGATGTGCAAATTTATAGAATCCTTCTAAAATGTTCACATGGACTATTTCAGCTGACTTGTGGTAGAGTGTTCTGATCTGATCTTACTGGTCTGATCAGCTGCAGTTAGGTGCATTTTAACTTGACTCTAAAAAAGGAATGCCATTTTGATCTTCTTCAAAAATGAAGGACAATAACCATTTTCTCATTGGGGGAACTCCCTGTAGACATGAAATCACATGTCTAGTTCTTATCCTATCATTGCTATCTAATGATGATGATGGTGGTGGTGGTGGTAGTAGTGACATACACTCAGGTGTTTTGCAATTTTCTTGCATATGCTCATATGTTGTTATTCAATTGAATTACAGTGTTCCAATGGATAGATCATTTTATTCCTACCCTTATCATTTATTACTTGCACTGACTTAGGAAAATCACATAACCTTTCAGAGCATTATTTTTGTCATTATTGATACAGGAATTATAATACCTGCCCTACCTCAATGAAAGGATTATTATGAGCTTCAAGTAGAATCACACACACACACTCTATCCACACTCTATCGCATATATGCATACATACATGCATCTATAATGCTATGATCCATTGAGTTACAGTTGATGAGTGGAAGGAATTCAAAATCCAATGAATTTCAGTCATGTTAATTTCTTCAGGTTAATTACTTAGAATCATAATATTTAGAGGTTTGAATGCACCTTAGAAACTGTTATACACACACACATTCATATATACATACATACACATATCTATATTTATTACTATTAATAGGTAGCTATAGATTTATCCTTTCAATCTTTAATGAACCATGTAAATATATGCAAATATTCTAAAAGATCTCTGAGCTTATTGAAGTGGGTATTTTTGTAAGCTTTGTATAGCCAATTTATTCCTCTCTAGCTCTAGAAATATGTTATTGCTATTATTTCAAGTATGGCACTTCTATCACTTGTCCCTGCTTATCTCTAACTCTGATACTAAAAGTTTCCATGACATCAAGATACAGAAAGAGGAAGTTCTCATGTTCAGAGAGGGAGAAGCTGTAAGACTCACCAAGACAGTTCTGCTACTTGAGTGGGCTTACTAATGATAGTGCAGGTCTATGATAGACTAGCTAAGATGAGAAGTAGTTAAAATCATTCAACTTAGTGACCAGACAGGCAAGACTAGGTGAAAGTTTTTTGTTTTTTTTTTGTTTGTTTTTTGGGAACCCCAGGGTTTCTTGATGAGACATCAGGCTTTAGTTGAAACTTTTCAAAGAATAATAATGAAATACTACTAAAATATTCATGAATGTGGTATTATGTTATAATGACTATCTTCCTTTCAGAAACATAATTGATTAGGGAGATATTTTAATAAATGAGGGAGAAGAGTGTTAAACTTTGCCCAAGAGTTAAACTTTAATGCAAATCTACTCTCCAAAATTTAATCATTTTTTCAAAAGAAGAAAACACATACTTAAACTTTAAAGCCAATGGGAAATATAAAATATGTCAACTTTAAAGAGTTCAAATGGCATGTTTCTCCTCAGTTGAATTATTCGGTACTACATTTCACAAGGTAACTTTTTTTGAACTATAGATCACACATATGAGATCATTAATATTTTAACAAATATGCATCCAAATGTTCTATAAAGAATTTTGTCACTGAAAATCATATGATATATTACAATCTCTCCCTTTACTTTTGAATTTTTATAGAACAGTTTCATTTTTCTGGTATTAATACTACATTTTTCATTAAAGAACTTTTGAATAATTATCAGAGTAATTAAGGACAGAATATGAAATTTTTAAAAGATATCTAACTGTAGAATTTTTAAGATGACAATAGAACTTCTTTGTATCTACACTTCAAACTTATTCCCGATGTTCTGCTTGTCAGTGTCATGTTCCCTCTGTGTCCCAGGCCCTAGACCAACATATTCACAAATGAAGTTTAGCCTCCCAAAGGGCTGTCACAAAAAATATAGAGTGAAGTAAAGATTACCAAATGGAACAAATATGGAAGCAGGAAAACAGTGCCTGGATCATGATGAATGTTTAATGAGAATGAAAGAGAGAGGAAAGCAGGGAAGAAAAAGAAAAATGAAAGAAAGAAAGGAGAGAGAAAAGATAAATAAGTAGGGAATCCCTATGCTATATAGTACAGCAATCAGTAATTAATTTCTTTCCTATAGATTGTTCTTTCCATATCCTAAGGGACTGGAGAGAGATTTTATTAATTATATGTTTATCTTGTGAAAACCAATTCTGTATACACATGTTTACTATGTTTCACCTTTGATCAAGATATATGCCTGGTTGGCATTAACATTAATTTATTCCTTTGTCCTTTCCTTCCTTCCTTCCTTGATTCCTTCCTTCTTTCCTTCCTTTCTTCTTTCCTTCAACATGTATAAAATGTTTCCTACATAGAATTACCTATGCATACCACTGTGAAAGAAGTAAAATTTTTTAATAACAATAATACTAAACCAATCTTTTCCTTTATGGAATCTATATTCTGGTTGTGGAGATAAAATATTTGATTGGTTAAAATATAGATTTGATGACAAACTATTGACATTTCCTGTTATTATAAGAAAAACCTGGGATCTGGTTTCAGTGAACTTGGTTTCAGATCTTTCCTTTGTCACTTAATACCTATATGATATTTTTATTTCTGTCTTGGCTTTAATTTTTCCATCTATCAAATGGGTTGCATTAAAAGGTCGCTAAAATGTCTTCTCTCACATCTATAATTTTATGATCAAACTGTATCATAATTCATGAGTGGAAGGAACTTAAAATGCAATGATTTTCAGTCATACTATTTTGTTTGGGTTAAGTACTTAGAATCATAATATTTATAGGTGAAAAGTACCTTAGAAACTGTTATTTTTCTTTTCTTAATGGATATACTGAACCCCTAGGTGGTGCAGTTCAAAACTCACCCCAGACACTTGATACTCATGAGTTGTGTGATTTTGGGCAACTCATCCCCATTTGCCTCATCCTGAATCATCTCCAGTCATCCTGATGAATATCTGATCACTGGATTCAGATGGCTGTGAAGGAGAAGTGAGGCTGGTGACCTCCATCACTCAGTTCTCCATCACTCAAAACAGGTCAAAGTGCAAGTAATGTCATTATTTCTCTGATGGCGTGGTCTTCTTTGGCAATGAAGGACAAACACACAAAAACTGAATCCCTAAGAGATGAAGTTACTTTCTCAAATAAGTAGTGTAGTAAAAATTAAAAAAAATATTTTTACTCTAAATTTTGCTTCATTGTATCTATGTATTGTATCTATAACAGAAAAAAATCTCAAAAGTTTATATTACTTTATGTTAAAAAAAACACAACAAAAAACCAAACAAGTACTTTAAAATCGCAACAAATATGTGAGGTATAGTTAATGCTACTGGAGTCCAAAGATATTAAACAATTAAGTGAAGATAACATAACTAAGAAGTAAAGTTGTTATAAAAGAGAAATTTTAGGATTCTGTGTTCAGGACTCAACTCATTGGTTGATTAAACAAAAGTTATTCCTTTAAACAATCAAACAAGTGGTGATGTATGAGTGTAATGCAGTATTATTGACATATAAAATGATAAAAATAAAGATTCGAAAAATTGGGAATGACCTCTAAGAATGGATAGAGAACAATATATGTGGGAAACAGGACAATTTAAACAACAATCAGAAAAGGTAACAGAACATATCATTTGATTATTTCCAGATATTGATCAATGCATTAACAAATCATGACTTCAGTAGGATGATATGTAACAAGGCCTTAAATGTTTTGGTATAGAGTTAAAGTGTCTGAGGTATATGATTTTCAAAAGTAATGATAGCATTAACATATTAAATATAAGATTTTCAAAGCATTGTTATAAATATATGTATATGTATGCACATATATATATAGTATGCATGTGTGCATCTGTGTATATGATACATGCATACTAAATCTCTCAGAAGTGACCTATGTATTTATTTGTTTGATTTGAATAGTATATGAGTATATATGTGTGTATATACACAACACACACATATATGGGTTTGTGTATATAATTATATATAAAACTATATGACTATATATATATATATATATATATATATAAATATATATATAAAACTGCATATGTGTATTTATGTGAGTATATATGCACACCTCTGTGTGTGTGCAGTTTCCTTGCTCATTGGAAGGTAAACTTCTTGAAGCTAAGGGCTCTTTTCATCTTTTTTTATATTACCATTGCTCAGAACAAGGTCTAACATATCTCATCCAATAAATACTATTAAGCACTTGCTATATGCCAGGAACATACCTCTGATTAAAAAAAAGGGTCCTTACCCTCAAGGAGCTAACAGTCTAAAAGAGAAGAAAACATGCAAAAGGAGAGAGGAACTTGGAGGAACAGGACAGCAGGACAATAGATACAAACTGGAGTGAGTTGAATCTAATTTCTGCCTTCTAGTAGGAAGGCATTGGGAGGAGTTTGAACTCTACCTTCCAATCTTCCTATAAGAGGGGAGAGGAGGCTGAGGGAGGTGTTGTCAATTCATGTTTGAATAAATAAATTAGTATTTATTAAATGCCAGCTACATGCCTGGAAGTTGACTAATGAAGGAACTACTTGTAATGAACTTATATTCTAATAAATGCTTGCTAATTGATTGAATAAAATCATTTAAAATACATTTATTATTCCTAGTAAGAATAATACCTCTGAATTGAATAAAATGTTTTTATTCATACAAATGAGTAAATAATGTTCATATTGTTATAGTATTGATAAATATTATATCTTATTGTGAGAAAAACATTAGATTGGCTATAAATGTTGATTCCTGGGCAGTAAAATAGCATCTACATTTGTTCAAGTTTTTTGATAAGCTAGATATAATTATATAGAAGATTAGCAGATTTTTCAAAAGGATTTAAAGAAGCTATAGACCTTCTAGCAGTACTTGGTCATTTACTAATATTACTAATGAAATTCAGAGAGAAAAAAATTTACTTTTAACTTAATTTAAGGCAAAGATTTTGTGATCTCAAAAGCTTATTGTAGTCAAACATTAAAACATAGCCAGAGTCACTAATAATGCCTGATAGGGAATTGAACAAATGGAAGACACTCTCAAGATTGTCCAGTAAATGTCTGAATCCTCCTATGCTCCATTCTCAAAAGTTTAAATGGCTTAGATTTCAAAGAATGGAAGTCAAATCCCATGTTAACCTCTATTGTCTTCAGAAGTCAACTTATATTATTGAAATGTATGAAATTAATATATCCTCTTGATGGGGAGAAGAAGAATACCCCTGTATAAACTAACTGAAGTAATAAAAGAGATTCCCTCATGGCCAGGGATTTTGCAGATAGAAATAAATACACTTTCCAATTAAGATATTCTACCAAGGGAAATTTTATTTAAATAGGTAGTGCAGTATACTAAGTGGACTATTTGGAAGGTTCATTAACAGTATTTATTAAGTTAAGGGATATAACACCTGGATAACATCAGAAGAGAAAAACATCTAAGATGGATGAAACCTTATATATGGAAATAGTTAAAAATGGAAATAAATATTAGCTCCATATAAATGCTTTATTAATTTTCCCCAATGAAATGAATAACACATGACACATCTAAATGAATTTTCTTAGTTTTTTAACACTTTGAACAGTGCAGTGTTTATCCTGTCCATTTTAAAGTGCATTGAAATTGAATTATTTCATGTGTGTATGTGTGTATGTGTGTGTAGCAGAGGTCGGTAGTTGTGGTATTTAGAACAAGGTGTGACTTGAGTTTGAATCTATGTTCTGATATTTGTTGTTTCATGCAACCTTCAGCTTTTGTTTCTCCACATATTAAATGAATATAATGAATGGAACAATTATTCACAACGTGGTTTTGAGGACCACTTGAAGAAAACATTAGTTCCTCAGATAAGTGATGATGATTATGTGCTGAATGAATGAGTCAAAATGACATTACATTTAATGATGACTGTTATTCTAGTAAGTGAAAATGTTAAAATCTGATGGGAAATTTTAGAAATATTTTAATAGCATGCATGACTGAGCAAAAATAAAAATGCTGACAGATAGGCTTCTAAGGTAGTCAGATTAAAACAATACATTGTCAGAGAAAACTGGGAAGATTTGAATGAGTTGATTGATAATGAATCCATCAAAACAACAAAATCAACTTACGCAATATGAAAACTATAATGAAAAAAATATGTAAGACACGAGGTCTCTGTTCAACTTAGGACCAGAAGCATGGTACCTTCTTCTTGACAAAGATTTGGTAGACTCACTATTGTGAATAAGAGTTACATTTTTGAACAGAAGCCATGTGGGAATTTGTCATGATTGACTACATACATTCATTGTAACAGCTTATTTTTAATGGATTGGAATAAAAGGGAAATGAAGGTAAGAACAGAGTAAGAGGTGAGAAAAGGAAAGGGAAGGAAAGGAAAGACAAAGTAAAAAAAAGAAAAGGGAGGAAGGGAAAACAAAGAGGATCATAGAGGCATTAAAAAAATTCAGGCAAAGGAAGGATGGCCAGAAAGAAGTACACAGAGCAGGACAGCTTTGAAATCTACATAATATATCCACAAGTTGAATATATACATAATAGTTTTATGAAAATTTCCTCTTTTTCCTCTTGTACTTTTTCTTTTTACAGAACTATGCATTTTATTTGGTTTGCTAAATGCAAAAACATTCGTAAAAAATCAAAATATAAGAAAATACCTACATAGGAAGGGAATCACAAAAAAACTCACAATCATCACCACCCTAAAGACTATCTGACCTTTGAGTAAAACATCATAAATATATAATTACCTACTTCAGAATACCTCATACCTTCTGGGTCAGAGAAGTTGCATTTCTGAATTTTCAAATATATTTCAAATATGATTACCAGACTAGGATTCAAAACTCTTTGATAAAACATGGAGAAAAGAAAGAATGGAAGAAAAATGAAACAAGTAAATGTAAGAATTTTTAACATTAGATAAAAGGAAGAATTACCGATAGAGTTTACCCAAAACAAAATTCTAGAATCTGGAATAAATTGCTAAATGGTTTACTACTACTTTTATAAGTAATGAGAAGTAACAACGTTTTTGCAACAGATAAATCATAGCCTTTCCCCCTTAATTGTAGAACTGAGTGAATTTAAAAATATGTGATATACAAGAGAAGTATCTTTTAATTAATATATTAATATTTGTTAAAGTATTCCATAATATCCTGGAGAAAGTTTTGGTGAATTATTGACAGACACATATACAGTTATAGTTCTACGTCTCTCTTTCCCCTAATAACTTAATTACAAATTTAGATAAGATTATAGTTAAATCTACAATCTTATAGAGTGAATAAAGGACTGCTTCTTTGCCGTGAACACTTTAGTTCAAGTTTTGTCTCTGACATACTTAAATGTTAAGATCTTGGATAAGTCAAGCTACTTAATTTATCTCATCAACCCCAGGCATCTCTGAGTATAAAATTTTTTCTAATTATTTATTGATCACTCATTACATGCTAGGCATTGGAGATACAAAGCATAAAGACAGTAGAGGTGTTGGAGGAGTGGGGCAGGATTGGACAAGGAGTCGGGCACTTAAAAGCATGTTTCAGAGATTTTGGTGATTCAGTTCACATATGGACTTTGGTAACATACATAAACACTCTATTACTGGTTCCAGTCTATTTACCAAGTGGTGAGAAGTCTCTTTGATTAGTTATGTAACCAGAACTTGGAAAACATTGAAAAGATACTAATCAGCATCATCTCTTCAATTACTTTTACTTATTCCAATCTAGTAAGAGTTAATACTACAATGAGAGGTCTCATGTCCTCCTCAGCCAAAGCAAATGCTTGAATAAGGGCCTTTGGTTCTTTGCCTAGGTTTTTGTTTGATTTTATCTGTGAAGAAGAATGGAGGCTTTGACCTTGTGAACTTCAAAAGGTCAGCTGAATGATCCACCTGGAGATCAATAGAAGAGCTTTTAAAAGAATTTGTGTTCACCTATGCTTAAACTTTCAATCCTTGAAGATCAAGAATAGTTATTTTGGACACAGTTGAGAGAAAACTGAAATGGAAGGGTGATCCAGCAGTGACACCACATTTGGATATGAACTTTTTGGGAGCCCACTCTCTCCAAGAAGGTAGTGGTATATGAATTACCCACTCAAGTATTGAATAAGAAATTGGATTTTTTTTTTGTTCTTGCTATATCTTCGATTTATATAGCATTTTGCCAAATTTTGCAAAGGCAACCAAAACTATGACACCTAATCCCATATCAATATTGTCTTCATCAGAACAACCAAAAAACCATCAGTTCAAGGCAAATACATTTCATCACAATGCATAGCAAAATAAATGAAAAGTAAAATTCTATCAAGGACACCCTAAAACTCCCTATTATTTTCACAAACATTCTCATTCTCCCATTCATCCTAGCTTACAGATTTATTATCAACCAAAACTCCTTTCTCAAATTTATATATCAATTCTGTTCCCAAGTTTTGTTGACTCAATCTTCAAAACTATCTTATATATGCCTCCTCTTCTTTACACACAGGGTTACCACCCTAGCCAAGGCTCTTATCCCCTCAATCTAATTATTAGATAGAGTTTATTTTAAATATAGTTCTCCTGCCTTAAATTAAATTCCAGTCTAGTCCATTCTCAACCACCTGAAGCTATTTTCCTACTGTGCAGGTCTCAACATGTCAAGCCCTAATAGTTACCACTTCTTCCTTAATACCTCGAACATCATATATAATAATCCTCCATTTGATATTGATTGTCCTGTACAAGTTGTGTTCTTCCTACCTATCCAATTTTCTTAAACTTTACTTTCCCCTACGGTCTCTAAGAAAAAAATGAACCTATGGGAGCTGATGGTGTAGTGGAAGAACATAAGAAAAGTCTAAAACAAAACTTAGTTATATTTCTCTTTAGGAGGCATAATCTACATGAAGATCTTGCAAAGGAAACTGAGAAGTTATCATGCATATAAGAAAGCAGTGCTAGAAAAGCAGAGAGAAAAGAGTATTCAGTAATAAGGGCTCATGGATATGTTAAATGTTTCAGCAAGTGTAAGGTATTTAATATTCTCTTTTTTGTCATCTTTCATTGTCATAGTAGAATTGTATTGAAAATTAAAAAGTGGTTTAATCGTCAATTATCTAATTAATAGTGATATGGAACATTTTTTTTCAAATAGTTATTAATCAATTTGATTTCTTGCTTTGACAAATACCTGTTCATATCATTGAATTACCTGTTTATCAGCAATTAACTCATTTTTAAAATATATACACCTCATCAGTTTCATAAATATATACACTTCATAGTTTTGTATATCAGACAGTTATTAGAGAAACCTGCTGCAAAGTCTTTCCTACTTAACTTTTTCACTTGGGAATTTTAAGTGCATGGATTTTTTTTGAGTGCAAAATACCTTCCATTTCACAGAATGAAAAAAAAATGCTGTCTGCAGCATCTCTTTTTTTTTTTTTTTTTCTGGTTATCAACTCTTTCTTATCCTTAATGGTAAAGGTTATTTCATTCTTACTCTTCTAATTAGGTTGTCATGCGACTTTTGACATCTAGGTAATTTAATTATTTGACATTTATTGTTGCATGTCATGTGAGGTCATGAACTAATCCTAATTTCAGACAAACCGCTTTGCCTTTTTTTCTCAAGAGATTTCTAAATAGTGCGTGCCTACTTCAATATGTTTGGTATTTCCAATAGCATGCCTCTTTATACTCATGTGTTCTGATTTATTTTCTTTTACACTTTCATTAAGCTCCAATAATCTGTGAATCTAAGACTGCCTCCATATAAATTGGCACATGCTAATTTTAGTCTGGGAAGATGAAGAATATCAGAACTCTTGAACACTAAAAGAGGTATAGTGATTTCATTAACAAAATTCACAATATAAAAAAGAAATATCAGGAAATGTGAAAACAGTTTACATAAAACTGGGGTTGAGAGATCAACAATAAATCTGTTATGTATCAAGGGGAAGTTGGATTTCCTCTGACAAGTCTCATGAAAAGTTGATAGATAGACAGACAGACAGATAGATAGATAGATAGATAGATAGATAGATAGATAGATAGATAAATATAGATATATACATATATATCTTCCAGAACAACCAGGCCATCTCTTAAAAATTTTCTTAAAATGCAGCATAATGACCTATGAAGATAATGTTTGAGCCAATTCAGAAATGATTTTAATGTTATTAACTGGAGAAACAAATAGAAAAAATGCAGTCATTAGTAACATATACACAAAAATGCTATTTCCTATATTATGATTAAGTAATTTTATGTTATGACTGAAAAGATGTGAAGCATTGCTTCAATGAATTGGTAAAATATTTTCTGTGTTTCTGGAAAAGATACTAGGAAGGAAGTAGTGATATCCTAGAGCACCTTTGAATTTAAGTGAGCAACATAGATAGCTATTAACTTATGTTTACATATGTACTCTGTGTTTGTATATATGTATCATATGGTATGCAACATATGCTTATACATGTACAAATACAAATATATTTCTCTCATGAAAATTGTACTTAGTTAATATGTATCTAAACAGTAGTGTTCCTTATATACACAAAAATCATTTAGATATGTGTATTGGTATGATGGATTTTAATCTAAGAAAATAGAAAGCCCCTTACACTTCTTTGAACAATTACATATGTATATAAAAACTTTTGTGTATATAAAAAAGATACACAAATATTTATGAAGTATATATGCATGCATACATATGCTTATTATACACGTATGCTTAGCATAAATATATATTTATTATATGGATCAACTATATTTTTTATATAGATATATATCTACATATAGATATATATCTACATACATCCCTATTCTTCTTAGCATTTCAAAGCAAGCAGAGCCTAGAGAGTGGATTTTGAATGTTGTCATAGCTGGAATTAGTTTGAAAATTATTTCCAACTGACCCAGATTTTAAACTAGAATTATGGATAAAATTTTACAACAGGGTTTTCAACAGCACATGCCTGGAAGGTAAATATTAGGCAAGCTGAAAAATCAAAGTTGGGATAATCTAAGTATCATTAGTAAGATGTTGTGAAATGAGTAGACAAATTTCAGATAAATAAACCATTCTAGACATTGGTGAAATGAGAGTACTGGCAGTAACGGTCAGTTTAGACTTTCAGATTTAGAAAAAAGCACACTGATTTGGCAGAATTTACAGTATTTTTGAAATTGTTGTTATTTAGCTGTTTTGTTAGTGGGGGATATAAATAGGTTTCATACATGCTGTTCTTTTTAATCTCATTTGTTCTACATAAAATATAACAAAGTCACCAGCATCATTGTCATCATCATCATCATCATCATCATCATCATCATCATCACGATGACTGTAGTCAGTCATTATTGTTGCTTTCCTTCTCTTCATTATCATACAAATATACATAAATTTTAATACAATTTGAGATCAAAAAATGTTTTGAAAGTGTGTATGTTGTGAGGCAGAGGATGAGTAAAATTTGCTAATGACCACAAATTACATATTCCCTCAAATCAAATAAAAAAATCAAATGACCTTGTTCCAAAAAAGCAAAAATGACACCGATAACTAAAAGATGGTATAAAGTATCCATCTAATAAAATCTTGAATGCTGATTCTGAAACATCCATAGAAAACTGAATAACAAAAATATGCCCCCATGTATTACACCTCCTGAGTATCCTCATGTATATAATCCTTCCTTCCATATTTATTAAATTTTTCTTTGAAAAGTGATTTCTTATATTTCTATCCAAAATTAATTTTTAATTTAAATAGATTGGGGGGGTTGTAAGAATTATCCATCGGATAATCTAAAAGGAATAGATTATGGATATAGCTAAAGAAGCAGAGCTGATTGTATGAAGACATCCAAGTTCATAGCATACTAGCCTACCTTAATAAAGTCTGCATTTACCTAACATCTTCACTGGTGACAGAGTTTTAAAAGGTCAACAAATTGCACCAATACTTTAAATAATGTCTTGGCAGAAAAGTGAAAAACAGAGTAAGGAAAAAAAATTTCACTAAAGAAGTTACTAAATCTATTGGGATATTAATTTACTAGAGTTCTAGCCTGGGTCAGATTTCTGAGAACTTGGACCAACACAGAATGCTGTGCTTTTGTTTTCTTGACTGCTTGCAATTTTTAGACATTATTTTAAGTCTTGTTTCAAATGTGCCACAACAGAATTAGAATATTCAGCTACTGCAAGTCACCTTTGAATCTCTCTAGTGTACCTTGCTTATTTTATAGATGGGTAAACTAAGAGTCAGATAAGTGAAGGGGTTTATTTTTACTCCAAAAGCTAGTAACTACAGTTAAGCTTGAGTTTAATTGATATCTTACACTTATATAAGTTTTATATGTTACTAATTTCTTTGACATATATTATCCTGTCTAAATTATTTTGGTCAAGATAGTCCAAGTCTCTGGAGTATAATTTCTTTATCATAAAAGGAATGAATTAGTCTAAAAGGTCCCTTTCATTTCTAAACCTGCAATCCTGTGATGTTTTGATATCATGGCATCTTTAGGACAAGCTAACAGTTATTATTAGTTTTAAATAAAGTATCTGACACACAAAGGATTGTGTATTTTTCAAGTGTGTGTATATGTGAGCATGTACATACAGACATGTACACACATATATACACACACTGTAAAACAGAAACTGCTAAGCCTTTCTGGGCATAGAAACCAACTTTTATTAAGAGAAACAAAGGTGGGGTCTATAGTATGTCCAGTATGGTCACAGATCCTGAGATACAAAGTTCACATTCATTTATAGATTTTTTATTCTTGGGTGGTGAAAAAAACAGAAAAAAAGGGGGCTGCTATTATGCAAATCATTCTCTTTCACTCAAGAAAGCTATTGTGAAGGAGTATACATTTGCACAAGAAGCTAAGAATTAACTACGTTTTGATGTAAAGGTGATTGATATAGTCAAGATGATTGATATGGTCACACACTATTAAAATGATTATAGTCAGACTGCCACAGTCCTTGTAGTGAATATAGTTATACTCCTTAGGTCAAACTAACAGAAAAATTTCTGTTTAATTACACACAGCTTGTTGGGTTTTTTTTCTTATTTTGCCCCCCTGGGGACAATGTCTTTGCTATAATTCACACAGTTATCCTTATCCTAATGATTATAGAAGATAAAAGATTAGCAAGGCAATGGAGAGGAAGAACTCAAGGCACTGAGTATTGATCTTTTTTTTTTTCAGTACACATAAATGACAAATTCCAATTAAAATGTAGCTTTTTTTCTAATTATTCTCTCTGTGCTCCTTTCTCTATACCATAATTTCTCCTCTTGTTCTTTTAAATGCCTAAATACTTCCTTATTTGAAATAATCTTGAAAGTGCTTAACTAATTAAACTTCACTTTCTTCCTAGGGTATTTCTTGTTCTTTTTTTATTTCTTTTTTGAAAGAATAACATTTTCCTTTTTTTGGTGGATTTAGTTAGCCACTCTACTTGGGACAAGTGGCATCTTTAGTGTATTCATGCTTATACCAAACTTCATTAGTGTCAAAAAATTAGAAGAAACCATCTCAATAAATCTGTGGAAAGAATGAAGCCAAGAAGACTTAGTAAAGATAGGGACTTACTTTCCCCAAATTCATTACAAAATATACTAAAGCAGAAGAATCAAAAAGAGGATGGGGTGAAATAATTGTCCATCTTAAGACAACATAGAAGATCTATGGGAAAAGTCTGTCTCACTGGAATGAGAGTGGAGTACAATCCAGGATGGACCATGACAGACTAGGCCATACTAGAAAGCTAGCAATAGATCATGGAGGTAACTAGACTAGTAGTGGCTTCTGGAGCTCTCAGTTCAAAGATCATAATGGAGTTGGAAAACTTCTCAGAAGGAGATTATAGGTGACCCTTTGCTAGGACTGGGAACAGGTCTCTGTGCAATTCTGTTTCAAAGCCTCAAGATAAAGAAGACCACTAGCAGGAGAGGGTACACAAATCACAGTTCCAGTGTAGAAAGGAGTGGTTGGGATAACCCACAGATCAAAGCACAGAAAGCAATGACCACAGCTTTCCTTAGATCATGCCACCTTAAAATAAGCTGACTTACACATTCCCAGAACTAGCTCTGAAAACAGCAAAAGGTCACCTATACAATGCAATAATTGATTTTTGTAATTTCCTCTAATATTACCCACTACTCAGTATCAATATAAAGCTCATATATGATTGATGAAAAATTTCCTTTTTTTAGATTAGCAGGAAATCATATCTCTTTTCTGGGCTGCCATTTTCTCATGCCTTGAATGTTGGCTAAAATAACTGACTTCTGTGGGTCTTCCAAATGTACATATTATAAGATAAACAAAGCCAAATAAAAGAAGTGTGCGGATAAAGAAGGCTGAAGTAAATCGATTAGATCAATTCTTTTATTCAGAGTGGTTGGCACAAAAAGACTTCACAAACCATCAGCCCATACTGTTAAGGTATGTTGATCAATCAGACCCTATCTGTCTCCAGACAGGTTGGTAAAGATCCCAAAGTTGAAAGCTTTGCCAGGAGGAATGGTGGAAAATTTAAGCAGGCTTTTGCAAATGTGGGAGAAATTCGCATGACTGGAGACTTTGACTTCAGTAATGTTTTCAAAGGTAGTTCCAACCAGATGTGCTTACCAAGGTGTTGCTTTGTCTCTGAGTTTATTTAAAATTTGAAGTGATAGCAATGCAGGGGCTACTCACTTGTGTCAGATCATGAAAATAATTCTCACCTGCTCTGGAAGTGTCATTTATGTTGGGCTCACCTTTGTATTATTTTTATCAGGTTTTTTGTAAAAATCCTCAGCTTTAACAAAATGGCATTTCTCTGACTAATTCTAGAATTTGTCCCAGCTTAAGAGTAAAAACAGATTTAAAGTTATTGCAGCTTTGAATAGGAAAGCAGACCCACAGCCATATAGTAATAGAGCCAAAAAGAACTCAGGAATCAGTCATCAAAGAGGTTTAAGATACTGTAAAGATTACAGCCTGGAGTAGGCAAGGGGAGCCCTGAAATAGTGTTTAAATAGCTTTAGTCACATTCTCAGACCCCTATCCCTTAAAGATAAAAAAAGAAAAATCACCATAGTACCCGCCAGTATAAGATTCCTAGAATTTTTTTTTTATGTCAAAGATTCCTTTGGTATACCAGTTAGGTCCATGGAACCTTTCTCTGAATAATATTGGTTGACTATATTAATAATTGAAAGAAATATTAAATGAGAGTTAGAGGTTAATGAATATACATGTGAATATATGTATACACACATACATATACATATATATGTATATATATATATATATGTATGTATATATATATATATATATGCATATGTGTATTACCCTTTCCCATTTGCATAGACCTGAAATCTGTTTAGGAAGCCCTCAGGAGTCCATGGACTCCAAGTTCAGAAATCCTTTACTAGGATTACTATGACATAGCTGAAAAAACCCTGTATTGAGATTTGGAAAAACTGGGTTTTAATACTAGCTCTGCCATTTGCTGTCTATATGAACTTGGATAAATTATTCAACTGTAATTTCCACATCTCAAAGTCACTGGTCTTTAGTTTCTTTTCCTGTAAAAGGCTGTTGGATATTACAACATCTGAGATTCCTTTAAAATCTAAATCAATGAACCCATGGATCTGTAAAATGAGGATAATAATTTTTGCTATTCTCCCTCCATAGTTTAGCCATGGGCATCAAGCTTCATGACATTTAAATTACTTTGTAAACTGTAAGGTTCTTAAATCAGTCATTATTAAGACAGTAAGAAATCCACTGCTTCCCTTTGGCTAAAAATATAGAATTGTGACCAAATTGTGTATACAGAAATATACAAAAAGTAGGAGATACCCTCCAAATATCCACTTAAAGCACTGCCAATGTATGAATGCCCCTTGCATTCTGGAAGACTCTTTATTTTCAGAGTTGTTCATTATATAATTTCATCTAATGGTATTTAATTATGAAGACTGAGAATTCAATTTAAGAATCAAAATGTATATTTTGTCCTATGATTCATATGATATCACTTATATAACCCCCATATCACTTGTGCTCCCTACACTTACCTTAATACAATACTAAGTAAAAAACAAAGAAAAGTTAAAAAAGAAAAATATGGTATAAGTGCAAAGGAGTTTCAAAGTTTGCACCACACCCTTCTTTGAAAATACTTTCCTACAAAATACTTTCCTATTGCCTGTTGTGTCCTGATTACCTTAGTGATCAAAGAAAATGTATTTTAATAGATAGCTATTGAAAAAGTTTTCTCTCATAATATCATGGGTATTGGTATATGCTTTCCCTTCCAATAACTTCTGAATCATGTTTTCATTAAACTAGCCTTTTACATTCAAAATCAATGTTTATACAAAACAAAAGAACCTGGAGACTTCACAACTCATCAACAAGTGTGGATAAACCTGCAATTGAGTTAGTAATGGAAAGGTTCTTCTGGGAGAAGGTAGGAAATGCCATATCCTTAGTGTTCACTAAGTGAAATAAAACAATTAATGAAATGAATTAGACTTCAAAAGTGTTTTCTGTAAACAATGTGGCCACTTACATTAAACTACCAATGCATTCTCTTCCCTACATTCATATAAATAGGGGTCCAATGTAATAGCTAATTGTATGTTTTACACAAAGGAGGGGGGTGGGGAATTGACATCTTTATTCCTTGACTAATTGGTCAAATCCTAAAGAGGAGGCAACCTTGAAAAATGATGAACAGTTAAACTGAGGAAAGATCCTAACTTGAGGCAGAAAGTCCTCCTACTTGGGAATAAGTTTCAAGGGTAAGCAGTTGATTACTATGACTCAGGTTAATTCCTCTAATAGTAAAAAGAGACATTTCTAGTAGGTGGTAGAATTGTCCAACTGTAGAAGGTATGTGTGTCTTTTTACCAGTCAAGGTACTTGGGTGACTAATAACTGTGGTAGAAACTGGCTTTAGAAAACAAATACTCTAAAATGTCAAAAAAAGCTAGCTTCAGAGGGTAAAATAACTACAAATAATTTCTTAGTAATTGGATTGACTTTTTGATTCCATTCAGTGGAATTGCACCCCAAATTCAACTTTATGTTGTCATATGACTTTAAAATAAAATATATCTTTAACAAAAATCAAAATATTACATTTTGCCTATTACATTCTGATCGCATATTTCTTTGTGCAGCAAAACGAAAAAGGATAAAAATCTGGCCTATTGATGTTTTGCATGCAAATCCAACCTATTTTTAAATGAAATAATCATATTAAAAGAAAAAGAAGGTGAAATTATGTGTTTAATTTCTAAGGAAAGAGTTAGGATAAAACATTACCAACAATTCTAGCATGCCCAAATGTTAGCTACAAAACTTGCTTACAGCAAGAAATAAATTATAAACATATTAATATAAACCAGTACATTCCATCATTTACAATGTTATTCAGGATTATAGCTACTTTCATCAATTGTTATTAATGTATTCATCACTGAGAAAATATAATTATTTATTTAAACGAATGAACAGGGAAATAAACATCCTTACTCACTCATTTCCATGCATGAGAGTTTAAAGGAGCTTAGGAACTGCAACAGTACTCCTAACTGCATTTAAAAAAAAAAGTTACCCCAAGAGACAAGATGCTTTAAAACATTTACAAAAGTTGCCCAAACTACTCATATAAAAAATGTAACATGATTCTAGAAATAAATTTAATTAGAAAAAGTTAGAATTCAACATTTTTATTTCAGAGATATTTTTCTACAAGCTCTGTTAAGCAGAAATAATACAAGCCTTTCTAGCATAATGTCCAAAGAAACATTTCAAGTTTTTGATCAATTCATTAAAGTGGAAATTTCTCTTACAGTAGGCTAAAATTGTATGACTGTCTACAATATTGCCACAATCTAGGTGGTGCAGTGGATAGAGGACTGGGTTTAGAATCAAGAAGACTCATTTTCATGAGTTCAAATCCTCAGACACTTGTTAGGTGTGTGACCCTGGGCAAGTCACTTAACCCTGTTTGCTCAGTTCTTCCTCTGTAAAAGGAGCTGGAGAAGGAAATGGCAAACCACTCCAGTATCTTTGCCAAAAGCACCCCAAATGGGGTTACAGAGAGTCAGACATGACTGAAATAACCTAGCAAAAATATTAACGATTTTTTTAGAAAAAAATTTAACAAGAAAAGATGTGATATTGGAGCTTTGCTATACTTATGTTTCCATCTATAATATGAAGTGTTTTATTTATCAGATCCCTTTATAAAGATATCTGTTTGGTACTTGATTAAAAAGAAACAAAATCAAAACATTAAAAAAAACAGCCTTTTAGCTAGGGTCTAGAACTGATCTGTCTTATGCCAAATTCTACTCTATAGTGAAATCTCAAAGTTTTAGCAAAATTCAAATGTAATTAAACAAATCAATGCTTGTTGTCAAGGCTCAGGGCTCAGGCAAAAATCCAAGAGTCATAAATCAGTCATACTCTGAGTCTGTGACACAAAGGTATGAATAGGGTAATCAGAAGGCTAATCCATGAAAGACCTTGGTTAATTCAAGGATGCCAAGGGAGACCCAAAAGCCCAGTCAGGATAGCAGGGTAACTGTGGGTAATAGGTAAAAATTAGAATACAAAACACCAATGAGAAGGCTCATTTGCTTGAAGCTTTGAAGCCTAGATCCTGCTGGAAAACAGCCATATCCATAAAAGCATCATTTAGCAAATTATTCTCATGGCCTGGTTGATAGGTTCCTACATTTTCCATCTTTTGGGGAACTTATGTATGTGTGCAGGTGTGTGTGTGTCTTTACACACACATACATACATACATACATACATATTTACAAACATACGCACCCATATATAATATAATATGGTATTATACACACCTACACACCCATATATAGAAATATATATGTATTTATGCATAACAATTGTTGACATCTTTAAAAGTGCTATAAGACATGGAAGTATTTTATAGGAACTTTCTTTAAAATACCAAGTTCTAGTGAAAATATAAAAGACTGAAAACCGAAAACAAAGTAATAGCTAATATAATGTGCTTAAGTCACTAAGATATATTTATGTATTATTTCCTTTGTTCCTCATACCATCTCTTTGATTCATTTATCCTCATTTCACAGGTAAGAAAACTGAGACTTTGGAAACAATAAGTTACATAGCTAATGTAAAGCAAGGTTTGAATTCAGCTCTTCCTGATTCTATGTCCAAAGGTTTTTCTCATCAGTCTCTGCCTTTATTACTAGTGCCTTTATTACTAGTGAATTGAGTCAATCAATGAACATTAATATTTTTACTACTGTGGCACCAGAGGACCAAGTATAGCTAAGAAAGTTAAAGTGACATAAACTTATTGAGTTCACATTTTTGTATGAAGATAATATAAAATATAATATGGAATATTTTAGATAAGTGCATTAGAATGTTGTACAATAAAGTGTTATATGAAGTTTAACAGGAAAGAGCATTAGTATTTTCTATGCGGTAAGTAGAAGGAATGACATTCAGTGTTATGAAAAAATTTTTTTGAAATGCAGTGGAGGCAGTACCAAGATAGTTGAATAGATGGAATTTTTGTTCTGGCTATTACTCTGAAGGCTTCATACTGGACTGATCCTGTTCAGCTCCTATGGTCTGAGACACATAATTGCTGTTTTCTTCCGAACTTTTTTACGTTGCTAGATATACTGCCTAGGTTCTATGACTACTCCTTACCTAGCAATGTTGAAGGAAGCAAAGGCTTCTTTTTTTAGTTCATTCTGGAATTATCATATGAAACTAACTAGGTCCCACTGAAATGGTTTCATGTGTTTAAATTCACATTGTTCAAATTCATAATTATATAAAATAGGGTAATTTGTTCCAGTCCAATGGAAACGAGAATTAAAAATTTAAATAATGCAACTAATTCATGAGATTCATTATTCACAATAATTGGGACCTAGTTGTAAATAGTGAACGAAAGAACTACCAGGTGGTATCTGTTTCTGCAGCCTATGAAATGTTAGACTATTCTATGCTGGATCTGTGACCTCCTTTTGCCCTGCTATATAGCCTTTTCATTTCATTGGAATGCTTTCTGTGAGATTCTTCTTGTCCTATCCCACTACCTAGTGCAGGAACAATTAATTCCAATACTATACAGATTATTTGTGAAAATTGGGGAAGAAGGAGTCCTACCAAATTCTTTTTATGATACAAATATGGTCATGATACCTAAACCAGGAAGAGTCAAAACAGAGCAAGAAAAATATAGACCAGTGTCTCTAATCAACATAGATGCAAAAAATTTTAAATAAGATATTAGCAAAAAATTCATCAACCTATCATAAGTATAATACATTATGATCAGGTAGAATTTATACCAGGAATGTAAGACCAGTTCAATATTAGGAAAATCATTAGCATTATTGATCATATCAACAGCAAAACTAGCAAAAACCACATGATTATCTCAGTAGATGCAGAAAAAGATTTTGACAAAATACAACAGCTATTCATATTGAAAACACTGGAGAGTATAGGAATAAATGGAATTTTCCATAAAATAATAAGCAGTATCTACCTAAAATCATCAACAAGCATCATATGCAATGATGGTAAGCTAGATGCATTTTGAATCAGGTCAGGGGAGAAACAAATATGTCCATTATCAGCACTGTTATTGAATATGGTACTACCCAATGGTAGGTGTAGCAATGAGAGAAAAAAAAAAAACACAACAAAACTGAAGGAATTAGAATGTACAAAGAAAAATCCAAGTTATCACTCTTTGCAGATGATATGTTGATATACTTAGAGAATCCCAGAGAATCAAGTAAAAAACTACTTGAAATAATAAACAATTATGCAAATTTGCAGGTTACAAAATAAGCCCATATAAATCATCTGCATTTCTATATATTATTAACAAAGCCCAAGAAGCAGAGATAGAAAGAGAAATCCCATTTAAAGCTATGACAGGATATAAGACGGCCGAGGAGGGGAGTGGCACCTCCTCCTCCCTCCTCTTCATGTTAGTTCATGTTGCAGAGAAGCCGCTGCCTCAGTTACAGCCACCTCGGGGATTTCTAGCTCTTCTCTCTCTGCCTTAAATTCGGGTGTCTTCCATGAATAATCAAAAGCAGCAAAAGCCAACTCTGTCAGCCCAGTGTTTTAAAATTAGAAAAAGAGATGAAAAAGAGAGGTTTGACCCAACTCAGTTTCAGGACTGTATTACTCAGGGTTTAACCGAAACTGGCACTGATTTGGAAGCAGTAGCAAACTTTCTAGATGCTTCTGGGGCAAAACTTGATTATTGCCGATATGCCGAAACGCTCTTTGACATCCTGGTGGCTGGGGGCATGCTGGCCCCAGGTGGTACACTGGCAGATGACGTTATGCGTACAGTTATCTGTGTATTTGCAGCACAGGAAGACCTAGAGACCATGCAAGCCTTTGCTCAGGTATTCAACAAGTTAATCAGGCGATACAAATACCTGGGAAAGGGATTTGAGGATGAAGTTAAAAAGCTGCTGCTGTTCTTGAAGGGTTTTTCAGAGTCTGAGAGGAAAACACTGGCCATGTTGACTGGGGTTCTTCTAGCCAATGGGCTAGAAGCGTTCATTCTTAACAGCCTTTATAATGAGAACTTGATTAACGAAGGCGTTTCAGCGGCCTTTGCTGCAAAACTGTTTAAATCATGGATAAATGAAAAAGATATCAATGCAGTAGCTTCTAGTCTTCGAAAAGTCAGCATTGACAACAGACTGATGGAACTTTTTCCTGCTAACAAACAAGGTGTTGAGCACTTCCAAAATATTTTACCGAAGCAGGTCTAAAAGAACTTTCTGAGTATGTTCGCAACCTGCAAAACCATAGGAGCTCGCAAAGAAAGATCTTCAAGAACAGATGTCATATAATTTTGTATGTCAAGTAGTAGATGAAGAAGAACAATATCCCAGGACAGATAGCTATAAGCATAGTCTGGTCAAGTGTAACGAGCACTGTGGAGTGGAACAAAAAGGAGGAGCTGGTAGTAGAGCAAGCCATCAAGCATTTGAAGCAATATAGCCCTCTACTTGCTGCCTTTACTACTCGAGGTCAGACTCTGTTACTGAAGATTCAGGAGTACTGTTATGACAACCTTCATTTCATGAAAGCCTTTCAGAAAATCATAGTCCTTTTCTGTAAAGCTGAAGTCCTGAGTGAAGAGCCCATTTTGAAGTGGCATAAAGATGCACATGTTGCAAAGGGGAAAGTGCCTTTCTTGAGGAAATGAATAAAACTGTAGAGTGGCTCAAGAATGCAGAAGAAGAATCTGAGCCTGAAGCGGAAGAAGGGAACTGAATTGTGAAACTACAAGCTCAGCAAAGCAAACAGGAGTTGTAGATAAAATATCATCTCTTGTGTCCTTTTGGTTCTTACATCTTCCTATCTCCCTGTATCAAGTAGGATATAAGGCCTTTTATGGCAAATTTATTTTAACTGTTTTCTATGGTTACTGAAAAATTTTGCGTTTAGTTTTTAAAACCATGTTTTAAGTAGCTACAGGAGCTATATATTTGAATCTAATATTGCATTAGTCTTTTCAGTTATCATCTCCCCTCTGTATTTTCTACTGTAATAATGTAATTTATAGCCTTCCACAATGAAGAGTTCATTTTATCCCTGGGTTTTCTATAAACAGTTTACAAGACATGATTTGGTTAAAAACAATTTGTTATGGAAATTTTCTTTGCAAATTAATCCAAAGTCAAAAGGCAAATGACTGTGATAATTTTGTATGAAATGAAAAGGCAACATTAAATGGTGTTCAGATCCCCATTCATGAGATGATAATCTATATAAGACCTCGGGTTAATTTCTGAAAATTGATTCTAAAATAATAGGCTCACTTTTTGTTGATATTACTAAAAAGTATTTCTGTTAACACTTATTTTTGGCATTATTAAACTTTAGGCAAAAGGTTTCCAAGTAGCCTACAGCTAAAATTTCTATTACCCTTGCTCCCTGATTTCTCATCTGTAAGTAAAGAAATTAGTGGGAAACAATTCAGAAAAATTAAGGCAGCACAAGTGATCAGGAAGGTGGAAAGAAAAAAATTCAGGTCTCTCTACTGCATATGTTTCTGCATTCAGTGTTTTAGCCAATAAAAGTAGGTGAGTATCTGCTATGCCACCACCTCCAGGTCCAGGTACAAATGTGTTATTAAAACAGTTTTGTCATTCATGGTATCTGGCACTCTAGAGAACTCTAAGTTCATAGGACAGGAATTATTAGAGAGAGTGTGTGTAAGGAAATGATGAATATCCTAAACCCAGTAAAATATTTAATATGCTAAGTGACCAAGGTATTCTAGATTACAAAGAGCCCCTTTGGAACTCCAAGCATAACCGTCAGATCTGTCCTCCTGGTTGTTGTATTGAAATGCAGGGATGGGACACCACGCAGTCATACTGGACTGGACTGTTTTCATTCTCTAACATATGCAAGGATGATGTAAACATTTGCCTAGTATCTACCCCATTGCCATTTTCTTCTTGCCACAAGCCAAAAAAAGTTTATTTCCAGCTCACAATCTTTTTATTCTGATGGCTTATCTTTTTACTTTGCTGGTAATGTATTTATATACCTAGCCATAGTCATTAGAAGAGAAGGTGATTGTTGCCTCATTTTTGGCAGCTAAATTTTTTGTGGTAGGGAAAAAAGATTTTAAGTGATCATTTTAAAATAAGGTGTTCTTAACTAAAGCTGGAATCTGTCACCTGGACATCAGGGAAATGTGCCCTATCTTAGCATATGTCATTAAGAGCCAAAAATTAGGTATTTAAAGTTAAAAGTACACCTTGAGGAAATGAAGTGTAATATAATTTGAAACAACATAATAGCCTTATAAGAAGGAGCATTATAACTAATAGTTACATGATCTAGGTATATATATTGCTACTGTAAATACATTAGAGAAGCAAGAAATAATATTATTTGTCAGATTTATGGAGAACGGAGAAATTTTTAATAAAGAAGAGATAAAAAATGTTACAAAGTGCAAAATGGATAATTAACATTGCATTAAAGTGAAAAGATTTTGCACAAATAAACCCAATGCAACCAAAATTAGGAGGGAAGTAGAAAACTGGGAATTTTTGCAACTAATGTCTATGACCAAGGCCTCATATCTAAAATATATAGAGAATTTAGTCAGATGTACAAGAACATAGTCATTCTCCAATTAATGGTCAAAAGATATGAACAATCAATTTTCAGAGGAAGAAATTAGCACTACCTAAAGTCATGTGAAAAGAAAATGCTCTGAATCACTATTGATTAGAGAGATGAAAATCAAAACAACTCTGAGGTTCCACATTACCCCTATCAGATTGGCTAACATGACAAAACAAGAAGATGATAAATGTTGGAGAAGATGTGGGAGAGTTGGAACACCAATTAATTGTTGGTGAACCTGGGAGCTGATCCAACCATATTGGAGAACAATTTGGAACCATGCCTAAAAGGTTACAAAAATGTGCATACCCTTTGACTCAGTAATATTGCTTCTAGGAATGTGTCCCAAAGAGGTTATAGAAATGGGAAAGGTTCCCACATGTACACAAATATTTATAGCAGCTTTTTTTGTGGTGGCCAAAAAATGGAAATCAAGGGGAAGCCCATCAGTTGGGGAATGGCTGAACTAGTTGTGGTATATGAATGTAATGGAATACTATTGCAGTATAAGAAATAATGAATAGGAAGACTTCAGAGAGGCCAGGAAAGACTTATATGAATTGATGATGAGTAAAAGGAGCAGAACCATGAGTACTTTGTACACAGCAGCAAACACAGTGTGTGTGGAATTTTTCTATTAGACTTAGTCCTTTATATGAATGCAAAGACCTTAAAAATTTCCAAAGGATTTTTCAGACAAATCACCTTCCACATCCAGAAAAAGAACTATAGAATTGGATCATAGGATGAAGGAGAGAATTGTCTTTTGTTTTATGGTTTCTCTCATTCATGTTATTTCTCTTTTTTTTATAAATGTAAATTTATTTATTTAACTTTTTACACTCATTTTCACAAAATTTTGGGTTCCAAATTTTCTCCTCTTTTCTCCCCTCCCCTACCCCAATACACAGAGCAATCTAATTTTCCGTATCACCAATCTGCCCTCTCTTCCATCATCCCTCCCTTCTCTTGTCCCCATCTTCTCTTTTGTCCTGTAGGGCCAGGTGACTTTCTATTCCCCATTACCTGTATTTCTTATTTCCTAGTAGCAACAACAATACCCAACAGTTGTTCCTAAAACTTTGAGTTCCAAATTCTCCCCATCCCTCCCTCCCCACCCATTTCCACTGGGAAGGCAGGCAATTCAATATAGGCCATATCTGTGTAGTTTTGCAAATGACTTTGATAATAGTCGTGTTGTGTAAGACTAACTGTATTTCCCTCCATCCTATCCTGCCGTCCATTGTTTCTATTCTGTCTTTTGATCCTGTCCCTCCCCAAGTGTTGACTTCAAATTGCTCCCTTCTCCCATTGCCCTCCCTTCCATCATCCCTCCCTCCCTGCTTATCTCCTTCTCCCCCACTTTCCTGTACTATAAGATAGGTTTTCATACCAAAATGGGTGTGCATTTTACTCCTTCCTTTAGTCGAATGTGATGAGGGTAAATTTCTTGGTTTTTCTCAGCTCTCCTCTTTTTTCCTCCACTAAAAAGTCTCCTGCTTGCCTCTTGAATGAGATATAAATTACCCCATTCCATTTCACCCTCTCTCCTTCCACTACATTTCTCTCTCACCATTTACCTTAATTTCTTTTAAGATATGGTCTCATCCTATTCAATTCACTCTGTGTTCTCTGTCTCTGTGTGTGCATGCACATGTGTACGTGTCTGTGTGTGTGTGTGTGTGTGTGTGTACGTCTCTGTGTGGTCCCACCAACTACCCAGATACTGAAACGCTTTAGGAGTGACAAATATTGTCTTTCCATGTAGGGATGTAAACAGTTCACCTTTGGAAAGTCCCTTATGACTTCTCTTTGCTATTTACTTTTTCATGCTTCTTCTCATTCTTGTGTTTGAAAGTCAAATTTTCTTTTGAGCTCTGGTCTTTTCATCAAGAATGCTTGAAAGTCCTCTGTTTCATTGAAAGACCATATTTTCCTCTGAAGTATTATACTCAGTTTTGCTGGGTAGGTGATTCTTGGTTTGAGTCCTAGTTCCTTTGACTTCTGGAATATGCTATGCCACGCCCTTCGATCCCTTAATGTAGAAGCTGTTAGATCTTGTGTTATCCTGATTTTATTTCCACAATACTGGAATTGTTTCTTTTGAGCTGCTTGCAATATTTTCTCCTTGAGCTAGGAGTTCTGGAATTTGGCCACAATGTTCCTAGGAGATTCTCTTTTTGGATCTCTTTCAGGTGGTGATCGATGGATTCCTTCAATACTTATTTTGCCCTCTGGTTCTAGAATCTCAGGGCAGTTTTCCTTGATAATTTCATGAAAGACGGTTTCTAGGCTCTTTTTTGATCATGGCTTTCAGGTAGTCCCATAATTTTTAAATCGTCTCTCCTGGATCTGTTTTCCAGGTCAGTTGTTTTTCCCATGAGATATTTCACATTCTCTTCCATTTTTTCATTCTTTTGGTTTTGTTTTATCATTTGTTGGTTTCTCAGAAAGTCATTAGACTCCATCTGTGCCATTCTAATCTTGAGAGAACTATTTTCTTCAGTGAGCTTTTGAACCTCTTTTCCCATTTGGCTAATTCTGCTTTTGAAAGCATTCTTTTCCTCACTGGCTTGTTGAACCTCTTTTGCCAATTGAGTGAGCCTATTTTTCAAGGTGTTGTTTTCTTCAGCATTTTTTTGGGTCTCCTTTACCAAGGTATTGACCCATTTTTCATGCTTTTTTTGCATCTCTCTCATTTCTCTTCCCGGTTTTTCCTCCACCTGTCTAACTTGATTTTCAAAACCCTTTTTGAGCTCTTCCATGGCCTGATCCCACTGGACATCCCCCTCAGATGTCTGGAATAAAGAGGCCCCAACCTCCTCCGTGTCTTTCCCTGATGGCAAGCATTGTATTTCCTCATCAGAAATGAAAGGAGGAAGGAACATCTCTTCCCCAAGAAAGTAGCTCTCTATCGTCTTATTTTGCTTCCTTTTTCTTTGCATTTTCCCAGCCAATTACTTGACTTCTGAGATTCCTTTCCACCCCTGCTTAGATCTGCCCAACTAGTGCTTGAGGTCTGACATTCAAATCCTGCTTCCCAGCCTCATGGCTTTCTGAGACAGGCATGGCTGCTATTCAATGTGAACTTAAGTTCTGGTGCTTGGGTGGGGCTTGGCCTCCTCCCAGGCTCTGTTCCCTCAGGGGATTTGTGCATAGACCTTCTGTGATGGAGCTCCTGCCTGCTTGGGGAGTCCCAGGTCACCCCTGCCTCTGCCGTTGCCTCTGCTGCTGCCTCCCAAGGGGCCCTGAGCCATGGAGACACCCTGCTCTGCTCTCGGCCAACCCAGAAGTTTCTCTCACTGACCTGAAGCGCCTGTGGGTGGAGGGACCTTCACAGCTGCTGGAAATTCTGTCCCTGAAGCCTGCTCGGATCTGCTCCTCTTGGGCCACGTGGCCAGGATAGCACAGGAGTGGGCTCCGTTGCCCTGAGCGTGTTGGACCCCTGGGGATGGCTTTCCCGGGCTCTCTCGAATGGAATCTCTTCCACTGTGTTTCTGCATGGCTTGCAGTGCTCCAGAATTTGTGGGGAGTTCTTTTTACAGGAAATTTATGGGCTGTGGATTCGGAGCTAGCATACGTGAGTCTTTCTACTCCGCCATCTTTGCTCCTCCCCATTCATTGTATTTCTTCCATTCAATGTCACTATATTGAAATTGTATTTAATAGGATTGTATGTGTAGAACCCAAATAAGATTGCTACTCATCTCAAAGAGAAGATGGGGAAGGAAGGGGAAATAAAGAGGAGGAAAGAGGTTAGAAATTTAAGATACATGAAGGAATTGTAGAGCACTGAAAACAAAATAATTCTTTTCGAAAAAGTTGTAGCCCTTCCTACAAAACAAGTCTTCCATCATCTAGTTTCCCTTAATGAACTTCACCAGAGATCTATTAATGGGGGAGGAGTGGAGATCTTTAACCCATATTACAGTTACAAGCTCAATATTCGTCAACTGTCTGACAATAGATTTGTGTGTTTCATGAAAAGAGGACTATTTTACAGGAAAATTAAGTCAATTAAGTGATTAATAAATTAAGGAAAACAAACATATTATATGCCTATTTAGTCCCAGACAGTGAAGTTATTTGGAGAGTGTTGTATTCAATTTAAGGTAAGAAAAAAAAAAAAAAAAAAACTTTGATAAGCTAAAAAATACTTAGAATGAGAAGGGCAGGATAACATAATTAATAGAAACAATTTAAACAATATTGTGTTACAGAAAAGAATACATATGTATTTGGGGGAAGATAATTTTTTATATATTTTAGAAGGGTTAAACTCTAGATGATAGTTCAGAAATTTTCTGTTTGACTCATAGGGCAGATCTGATATCAAATGGTAGAAGATTTAAAGAGAAAAATAAATTAGACTGGATATAATGAATAACTTCTTAACAGAATTATACTAATTTGTATTAGGTAGTACTATAACCAAAAAGTTGGAAGACCAGTCTTCAGTGGTCTTCATTTCTAACACAAACACACACACACAGACACACACACACACACACATACACAAGGATTCTGAAAATTTGTATTAATTTATTCAACATTCAGCAATTTTCCAAAAGTTATCAGTTCAATTATTTTTACTTGCCTCTTTGAGGTAGAAATTGGGAAACTATGGCACTCAAGTCAAAAGGAGTCTGCTTGCCAAATTGGCCCTCCTGGTCAAATAAAAGCTAAGAAATATTTTACATTTTAAAATAAAATTTTATTATATTTGTTGTGTAAAATCCATTCTTAAGTTTTGAGTCATACCAAAAAATCATGGTAACTAGATTTTATCTTTGACCTGTATTTTGCCAATCCTTGATTTAGGATTCTTTAAGTAAGCAGAGTGAAGTTGGATTTAAGCGAAGCACAGTTGCCTAAAGCTCAGCCTCACTCTCTTCTCCAGAATCATCATAGTCCAGTGGTAGGACAGAGTGGACACAGCTGGCAAATGGAGTGAAGCAATTAAAACCAGAAGAACCATTTATCCTATGTCATAATCCAGAAGAAAAATAACCTCAAGATTTTTATAAACTAATGAAGAATGAAGCTAGCAGAACTTGGAGCACAATTTATACAGGTATATTAAAACCATAAAGACAAAGAAGTCTGAAAGCTGCAAGGATCCTCGTTCAATACAATGATCATCAATAATTCTAAAAGGAATAATGATAAAGTTATCCTTCTGACAGAGATATAATAGATCATATGTGAATTATAGGAAAAGCAAGGATTTACTTAGCTTGACTACATTCCATTTGTCACAATAATATTATGTTTAACTTTTCTTTCACAAATAGATTAATGGGGTAGGAAAGAAAAAAATGCTGTTAACTAAAAAGTAAAATTAGGAGGTGGCAGATACAACAGAGAAGATGGGTAATATTTTTTTTTCAAATGAGGCCACTTTGTCATTTGATAGGTGTAGGATGGTACCTCAGAGTACGTTCAATTTGCATTCTTTAATCCCTAATGATTCAGAGCATCTTTTCATATGTCCATGGACAGCTTTGATTACTTTCTGTGAAAACTGCCTATTCTTATCCTATGACCACTTATCAATTGAGGAATGAATCTTATTTTTATAAAGTTGACTTAATTCTCTATATATTTGATAAGTGAGGCCTTTATCAGAGAAACTCACTGTATTTTTTCAGACTTATGATTACTGAGTATTTCTCTCCATTCTATTTGTTCCTTCTTATCCTCCTTCTCCATCTCTCCATTCAAAATGATCTTGCACAAAAATGTCGTTGCTTCTGACTGCCACCTTTCCTAATCTGTACTTCCTTCTATCAGCACCCCTTCCTTGTCTTATCCCCATCTCCTCCTTCTTTACTGGAGGATAAGAAAGATTTATATGCCCAACTTAATGTATATATTATACCCCACTTACAGTCAATTATAATGAAAATATGGTTTATATGTTACCTCCCACTTCCAATGTGTTCATCTCCACTGTGAAAGCTCTTTTGTGCCCTTTTTTATGTAACAAAGTTTACCCCATTCTATATCTACCTTGCTCTTTTTCCTAGTACATCTCTTCCTCATCCCTTAATTTTATTTTCTTTTAGATAATCATCTTATCATATTCCCTCTAGGTTTACTTCTTCTATATTCTCCTCCATCTTCTTGCAAGTCATGTGTTTTTCCAATGAGATATTTCACATTTTCTTCATTTATTTTCATTTCCTTGAAGCTGTTTTGTTGCTGCTTGGTGTCTCAGTGAGTTATTAGTTTCTACTTGTCCAATTTTAATTTTTAAGGATGTACTTTCTTCAGTGAGTTTTTGTACTCTTTTTTCATTTGACCAGTTCACCTGTTTATATTCTTTACTTCGGTGAATTTTGCGTAGCTTTTTCCACCTGGCCAATTATGCCTTTCTCTTCATTAATTTCTTTGTGCCTCTTTCACCATTTGCCCTATTCTATATTCTTGAGTATTCTTTGTCCATCTATTACCAAGCTATTTATTCTTTTTTCATTATGTTCTTTTATTGCTGTTATTTATTTTCATATTTTTTCTTCTAACTCAATTATTTGATTTTTAAAATCCTTTTTGAACTCTTCCAGGGCTTGAGGCCAATTGCTGTTTGTCTTTGAGCCTTTAGATGTAGCTATTTTAACTTTGTTTTATTTTTCTAATCATGTTTTCATCTTTCTTTTTCCCATAGGAAATTCCTATGATGAGATTTTGTGTTGTTGTTTGTTCTTTTTTTCTCCTATTTCTTCACTTTTAACTATATACTAAAAAGGGTTTCTCCTTCCTGGGTAGAAGAGTCACTGTCCTAAACCTTATAATTTTTGTGCATCTAATTTTGGGGTCATGCAAATTTTAAGTTCTTTTATGGTGATATCATCTAAGGAAAGATGTGGTCATTGTTCCCCTGGTCCATGCTTTGGTCTGTGAGTGGCCACAAACATTCATTTCAGTTCTGGAACTATAACCAGTGTTCCAACTTCCCTTGGGCTACAAGCTCTGGTGTGCTTGTGCCCCTCCCTTTGCCTTGGTACTGAAATCCAGAACTATAATACAGATCTGAGTATGGGGCAATGCAAAAGAATCCTGCCCTATATGTAAACAAATGGACCCCTGTAATCTTCATCTAACTTCTTTACAATCTGTTAGTTGAGGGCTTCAGAAGTCACCACAACTGCCATTGATTCAGTCACCACTCAAAGCTTACTGCTTATTTCTTGCAGCTGGATATGAACTGGAAGAGCCTGCATTGGACTTTATTCCACTCTCACCACAGTGTGACAGACTTTTCCTGTCAACATTCTAGGTTGTTCTGGGCAGATAAATTCTTTTAGCCCACACTTTTGTGGGATGTGCCACTACAGAATTTGTTTTGAAGCTTGTTTTGAAGTTATTTGAAGGGGAATTTGGAAGAACTCAGACAAGTCCCCACCTTTTCTCCATTTTTCCTCAACATCCATGCTTACCAAAATCAGTATAGAAGGCAAAACAGATGAAAGTAAAATACACAGAAATAGAAGAATTGATGTTGTAGAAACAGATCTGAAATGTCAAGCACCAGATTCCACACGTATATTACATCCTTTTAAGTGAATCTTTTTAAAAAAAAACCTAAATTACAGAATGGGAGATTCCATAAATAGTGATAGGAGAGGTTGAAGATAGAAAGGAATGTTTAATATTCTATAATTAAGTCCAGGAATGAATTATGAAGTGAAAAAAATAACTCTGGTAAACTTGGAAGAGTACAAAGGAATGAAAAGAGTGGCTGTGATGGCCACTGAGAGGAATTGAAGCACAGAGAATAAATTGGGAAAAGATCCTAGCAATAGGAACAGTACGTCCTGGCAAAGGGTATTAAATTGGATTTGAGTAGACTTGTTGAAGACAGAAACTACCTTAGTGATTATGAAACTACATAGAAAATGTTTTTATTAAAGAGAAGGGAATTCAGAGGCCCAAGGGGTAACTGATACTCAGAAGAGTAGGGAAATGTGGGTCCTGTACATAGCAAATATAAAGAAATATAGCCATGAGGAAGATAAAACTTTGTAATTTCATTACCTGATTAGGGATATAGGGTAATTTCTACTATGTGGCCATGATTCTATTCTCATCATATCTTTTATGAATTAATACTTCTAAGACTGAGCTATAGAAGAAAAAAATAGGGGAGATTTGGGACAAGTTCTTCAAAGTAGGTGGTGAAGGGTGGAGCCAAGATGATGGCATAGAAGCAGTGACTTACTAGAGCTCTCCCCCAAGCCAAGCCAAATACCTGTAAAAAATACCTCTAAACAAAATCTGGAACTGCAGAGCCCACAGAATGAAGGAGTGAAGTAAATCCCCAGACCAAGAGAGCCTGGAAAATTGATGGAAAATGGCAATCATGCAGGGCTGTGAGCAGAGCACAATCTTGCTTGGGACAAGCTGGCACAAATGGGATGTGAGCAAGTATGAGGGGACTGAATCTGGCACCTGTGGCAGTTTATAGACTTCAAAACCCCAAAACGCTGAGAACAAATTGGAAGGATAGTGGGAAAAAAAGCAGTCAAACCTGTATGAGAGATTAGGTCCCAGGGTGGTGGAGTGGATGGAGGTCGCTGTGGCAGCAACAGCAGGGGAAGAGGCAGTAGCTGTTTCCAGAAAAGTAGGCCCACAGATTGTGTAGGAATCAAATGGTTGACAATACATTCCCCCTAAACCCCACTAGAAACAGAGAGTTACCTTGACAAAGAGCTCAAAAGTCAGGTAAATGGCTTGGAAAATGAGCAACAACTAGAAAAAGAATCAGACTATAGAATCTTACTTTGATGACAAGGAAGACCAAAACATACAGACATAAGAAGACAACACAGTCGAGCCTCCTACGTCCAAAGTCTCCAATAAAAATATGAATTGACCTCAGGTCATGGGAAGAGCTCAAAAAACATTTTGACAATCAAGGAAAAGAAGTAGAGCAAAAATTGGGAGGAAAAATGAGTGATATAAGATAATTATTAAAACCAAGCCAGCTACTTGCTAAAGAGGACCCCAAAAATACTGAAGAAAGTGATACTTTAAAAATCAATGAACAAAATCACCAAAAAGATACAAAAAGCCAATGAGGAGAAAAATATCTTAAAGAGCAAAATTGGCCAAGTGGAAAAGGAGGTTTAAAATTTCACTGAAGAAAATAATTCCTGAAAGAATTGAATGGAGCAGATGGAAGCCAATGAATTTAAGAGAAACCAAGAAATTATGTGAAACATCTCATTGGATAAACAAATGACCTGGGAGGGAGGAGCCAAGATGGCGGAGTAGAAAGACTCACATATGCTAGCTCCGAATCCACAGTCCATAAATTTCCTGTAAAAAGAACTCCCCACAAATTCTGGATCAGTGCAAGCCACGCAGAAACACAGTGGAAGAGATTTCCATTCCAGAGAGCCCTGGAGAGCCGTCCCCAGGAGTCCGTCACTCACTGGAGGTGGAGCCCACACCTGCGCTGCCCTGCTCATGGCCCCAGAGGAGCAATTCCGAGCAGGCTTCAAGGACAGAACCTCTGGGGGCCAGGAAGGTCCCTCCACCCACAGGTGCTCCAGGTCAGTAAGAGAGACTTCTGTGATGGCTGAGAGGGAAGTGGGGTGTCTCTGTGGTTCAGGCCCCCTCAGGAGGCAGCGGCAGAGGCAGCAGCAGAGGCAGTAGCAGCCTGGGACTTCCCAAACAGAGAGGAGCTCAGGGCCATTACCAAAGGTCTGTGCATAAACCTCCTGAAGGAATTGAACCTGGGAGTTGGCCCTGCCCAAACCTCAGGTTTGCTCAGAACTTAAGCTCACATTGAATAGCAGCCATGCCTGCCTCGGAAAGCCCTGAGGCTGGGAAGCAGCATTTGAATCTCAGTCCCCAAGCACTAGCTGGGCGGATTTAGGCAGGGGTGGAGAGGAATCTCAGAAGTCAATTAACTGGCTGGGAAAATGCCCAGAAAAAGGAAGCAAAATAAGACCAGAGAAAGGTACTTTCTTGGGGAAGAGGTGTTCCTTCCTCCTTTCATTTCTGATGAGGAAGTACAATGCTTGTCATCAGGGAAAGATGTGGAGGTCAGGGCCTCTCTATGCCAGACATCCAAGGTGGATTTCTGGTGGGCTCAGTCCATGGAAGAGCTCAAAAAGGATTTTGAAAATCAAGTTACACAGGTGGAGGAAACTTGGGAAGAGAAATGAGAGAGATGCAAGAAAAGCATGAAAAATGGGTCAATACCTTGGTAAAGGAGACCCGAAAAAATGCTGAAGAAAATAACACCTTGAAAAATAGGCTCACTCAATTGGCAAAAGAGGTTCAAAAAGCCAATGAGGAAAAGAATGCTTTCAAAAGCAAATTTAGCCAAATGGAAAAAAAGAGGTTCAAAACCTCACTGAAGAAAATAGTTCTCTCAAGATTAGAATGGAACAAATTGGAGTCTAATGACATTCTGAGAAACCAAGAAATCATAAAACGAAACCAAAAGAATGGAAAAATGGAAAAGAATGTGAAATATCTCATTGGAAAAACAACTGACCTGGAAAATAGTTCCTGGAGAGACAATTTAAAAATTATGGGACTACATGAAAGTCATAATCAAAAAAAGAGCCTAGACATCATCTTCCAAGAAATTATCAAGGAAAACTGCCCTGACATTCTACAACCAGAGGGCAAAATAAGTATTGAAAGAATACATTGATCACCACCTGAAAGAGATCCAAAAAGAGAAACTCCTAGGAACATTGTGGCCAAATTCCAGAATTCCCAGGTCAAGGAGAAAATATTGCAAGCAACTAGAAAGAAACAATTAGAGTGTTGTGGAAATACAATCAGGATACCTCAAGATGTAGCAGCTTCTACATTAAGGGATTGAAGGGCATGGAATAGGATATTCTAGAAGTCAAAGGAACTAGGAGTCAAACCAAGAATCACGTACCCAGCAAAACTGAGTATAATACTTCAGGGGAAAATATGGTCTTTCAATGAAACAGAGGACTTTCAAGCATTCTTGATGAAAAGACCAGAGCTGAAAAGAAAATTTGACTTTCAAGGACAAGAATGAGAAGAAGCATGAAAAAGTAAACAGCAAAGAGAAGTCATAAGGGACTTACCAAAAGTGAACTGTTTACATTCCTACATGGAAAGACAATATTTGTAACTCTTAAAACTTTTCAGTATCTGGGATAGTTGGTGGGACCACACACACACATGCATGTACACATGTGCATGCACACACACATACACACATGCACGCACATACAGAGACAGAGAGCACAGACTGAATTGAATAGGATGGGACCATATCTTAAAAGAAATTAAGGTAAATGGTGAGAGAGAAATGTGGTGGGAGGAAAGAGGGTGAAACGGAATGGGGTAAATTATATCTCATTCAAGAGGCAAGCAGGAGACTCTTTGTGGAGGGAAAAAGAGGAGAGCTGAGAAAAAAAAAAAAAACAAGAAGTTTTCCCTCATCACATTTGACTAAAAGAAGGAATAAAATGCACACTCATTTTGGTATGAAAACCTATCTTACAATACAGGAAAGTGGGGAAGAAGGAGATAAGCAAGGGGGGGGGGGGGATGATGGAAAGGAGGGTAATGGGAGGAGGGAGCAATCTGACGTCAACACTTGGGGAGGGACAGGATCAAAAGACAGAATAGAAACAATGGGGGGCAGGATAGCATGTAGGGAAATACAGTTAGTCTTACACAACACGACTATTATCGAAGTCATTTGCAAACTACACAGATAGAGCCTATATTGAATTGCCTGCCTTCCCAAAGGGAATGGGTGGGGAGGGAGGGATGGGGACAATTTGGAACTCAAAGTTTTAGGAACAACTGTTGAGTATTGTTTTTGCTATTAGGAAATAAGACATACAATTAATGGGGAATAGATGTCATCTGGCCCTACAGGACAAAAGAGAAGATGGGGACAAGATAAGGGAGGGATGATAGAAGAGAGGGCAGATTGGTGATAGGGAAAATTAGAATGCTTGGTGTATTGGTGTGGGGGGAGCAGATAAATGGGAAGAAAACTTGGAACCTAAAATTTTGTGAAAATGAATGTAAAAAGTTAAATAAATAAATTTTTAAAAAAAGTCCGTTTATTTCACCCTTGTTTAAATTATAGTTTGTTTGAGGATCAGCAATTTCAGAATATGAGTTTTGTAGTCAGTGCACATTTATGTCACTCATTGGTTAAGATGATGAAGTTTAAAATGGTAAAAGGCCAGATATATCTAAATATTTAGTGAAAAAATGAATAAAGTGTAAAGATATAATTTTCTGCAGCAAAATAATCATAGTTTTAAAGTTCATTAATAAAGTTATTTAGTCCCCCCAAATTCAGAGGCATATTATAATCATTTAGCATATTGAATTACAGTCATTAGAAAAATGAAATGCTTAATTGGTATTGGATGAATGAAACCATTATTCCTATTAATGTTTTTAAGTCTATCTTTTTTTGCTATTTTTTAAATATATTTTTGTTCATTATTTCCCAAACTTGAGATCATCTATCTTTTACCCATTAAATGTCATGACAGTAAAGAGGCTTATTAAAGAAAATATTCATCATATTAAACATAATGAAAACTTTTCCAATTATACAACCTAAGGACCTCTAAGTGAGACAATACAACGTGAAACAGACTAATTCTAGTGTATTGTTAACATATAATAATATTTTAATGTTACTAAAAATCAAAGAAGCATGAAGATTGCCCTATCATCTTCCTGGATTATATAACAATTCATAAATTTAAGATCAAACAATCTCAGAAAAACCTGATTCAACCCAATAATTTTTTCTCAATTTTCACTTATTTTGTTTTTAACTTATGGAAGGAAACAAGCATTTCCATAATATAATAGTAATAATAGCAAAAAGACAGCACATGCAACTGCAAATCTATTATGCATAACCTTCTAATCCATTTAAATATATAATAAAGTTATCATGTAAATTTTGTCCTTTATTCTCCCTTTTTCCAATATCACTATCATTAAACATGACTATTTGTGTCTCTGTGTGTGCCTGAATGTACACACATGCCCACATAAAATAATTATATATAATATATATATATATACACACATGCATACATATATGCTTCTATTTATCAATTCTTTCTCTTAATACAGCGATCATTTTCTTTCATTTGTACTTGGTAGTTAATTTGGTATCTGTAATATCCAAAATTACTTATTCACTCAAAGTTGATTTTTAAAACAATATTATTGTTACTAAATACAAAGTTCTCTAGGCTCTGCTCATTTTGTTATTCACAATTTTAGGTTTGGTCTATCCATGTTTTTTTCTAAGATTTCTAAGATTTTCTAAGATTTTTTTTTTTCTAAGATTTGAGCTCATTTCTTATAGCACAATAGTATTTCACCACAATCATATACCACAACTTGTTCAGCCATGCCCTAAATGATGGGTATTCTCATAATTTCCAATTCTTTGTTATCGTAAAGAGAACTGTCATAAATATTTTAGGAGTTACAGAGGTTCCTTCCCTTTTTTCTAATCATCTTTGAAAATAGATGTAATAGTGGTATGTGGTTTAAAACCATATAGGTATTTTTACCTAAAAAAACTGTATTTCTTCATGTAGAAGTTTAAGATTAGTATATTACAGTGACTTCTTTCTACCCAGAGAACACGTCTATGAAGAGGCTATGTAATGTAATGGAGGAACATGATTAATTCTCACAAAATCTGACATCCTAAAAGCTTTTTTGTAATTTAAGGATGATGACTCATAGGGAAAGTAGGAAATTCTTATTAGCACTGTTCCAACTGGAAACTCAGTGTGTGGAACAGTGCTCTTGGTAGCCTGCTTCATCCCACAAAGCTCAGTATTACAAACAGTCGACAAATCATTAACCATGTCTTGTCTGGACATGATCCGAGAAATGAAATCATTCAAGACCTAATTTCAAGGTTTTCAATCATTATATGTTTTTCAGGAAGGGAAAGGTCATGAAGTCAGAGAAGATGATCAATAAATGAATGCATAATGACCATCCTGGGTATGACAGTGTATCAGAATGATAAATTAAGCATAGGGACCAGTATTTTCTTTATTCAAATTCATATAGAAAGTGAAGTTATTTTGATAGGAAGAAGGAATTAAGGGAATAAAAAGAAGGAAGGAAGGAAAGAAGGAAGGAAGGAAGGAAGGAAGGAAGGAAGGAAGGAAGGAAGGAAGGAAGGAAGGAAGGAAGGAAGGAAGGAAGGAAGGAAGGAAGGAAGGAAGGAAGGAAGGAAGAAAAAACAAAGGGAAGGAGGGAGGAAGGGAAATCTTTCACGTGACTGGTTATAAAAGTACATACATCGTAGCTTTTTGCTCTTTTAACCTATACTTGTATGTGTGTAGCACCTAGGGGCATATATCCAACTTCAGAATTGTTATTAAATGATCTCTGAGGACTCTTCTAATTCTAAATTAATGATTGTAAGATGAAGTGCCTTACTAGTTTGGTTCCACAAATATTTTCTTGAATAAATGAAAGGCACCAAGAGGGGAAAATGAAACAAAGCAGAAAACTCTGCCTTTTAAAGGCTACAGAGACCATAAATTCATAGCATCATTATTTTTTAGAAAGATTGTAGGAAAGAAATGTGTATTACTCTTAGTATCTGAATAAATTTGATAGGTTATCTGAAGCAATTTTGAGTATGCACACACAAATATATATATATATATATATATATATATATATATGCATCTATACAAACATATGCACATACTTGTGTGTGTATATATACCCAGTGTGCTTGCAGTCAAAGTAAAGAAAAAAACCTCAGGTTTAGAGATTCTCCTGTATCTAATTTACAGGTTCTGTCTTCTTAATGAAGGTCTAATTAAGTTGATTAATTAACTGAATATTTTGACAAAATTGTAATTTAGATTTTAACAATGAAACAGATCTTTAAATTTTTTTTCTGCATGTGTGTTTTGTGAAGTACCTAATAATTATGAACAATTTATTGAGGAAAAATATCTATCAATTGATAATACTGCAATTTTAATGGCATTTTAATTTCATTCACCCAGAAAAAATACATTTAGACTTAAATCAATAAACCTACACAGGTATGTGTAAAGTTTTATGTTGGGATATGAAGAAAGAAGTGACATAGCCCCTGATTTTCAAGGAGTTTGCAGTCTTTTGAGAGATTCATTATGTAGAGATAGTATATAGCATGTTAACACAGATTCTGTAATGATTATTTCATAAATTTGCACTTCTCTTCTTCACAGGGAGCAGGACAATAGACTTACACGACAACTAGCCCACTAAAATAATTTTGTGCTCACAGCTTCTTGACATACCTGTGATTCTTTGTAAGTGAAATCTAGCTAAAATTAGAGATGCCTGTTGCTTCCAGATACCACAGAACCAGCCTTAATAAATCAAGGGCAACCTTGTAGACTCGAGACTTTTCTCAGGATTTTCTAAACATCCAAATTACCAGTTTATTGGGTCTACGGATGCCTTCTCCCTTAACCCTTTGATTTGTACTTGAAAGTCTCTATAATCTTTATCATTTCACCCTTTTCTCCAGGTCTCTTTGAGCAGCAAGTATCTCTTTCTCTGCTTTGCCTGTTCAAGCTCTTCTCAGGAAATAAATGTTTTTAATATTGATCAGTTTCTGTTAATTTGAGGTTTCTTTCTAGGCCAATATTCTTTTGTTACACACCATTATTTATGTTATATATCATATCATATTATATTATATCATATCACATCCTGTCATATCACATCATATATTATGTCTCATCATATATATCATATATGATTAATTAAACAATATTATGCTGTCTATGTGTACATTCATATATATATATACACACACACATATAGGAATGTATGTATGTATGTATACATGTATGTGTATATATACTTTTATACTAATACTAGGAAGCTGTAAGAAGTCAAGAAAGAATTCCTGTAAGAAACTGACATATTACTAAACTAGCCTTACATGTCTCACAATGATAAACAAAAAGTAGGCACTCAAAGAATGCCTTATTGATTAAAGGGCTCTAGAAAAATTAATATAAATTAGTTCTATCTTGGATCTCACTGCTTCTTTTAGTATACCTATTAGGTACTATTAGATTAAGATTTTTTTTAATATGTAATGTTTTCAGTTCTCAACATTCACTTCCGTAAGAATTTGAATTCAAAATTTTGTCTCCATCTCTCCTCACCCCCACCCCAGTACAGCATGCACCACATCGACGCCTTCCTCCAGTCTGTCCTCCATTCTGTTACTCATCCTCCATCCCCTTTCCCCTCTGTTTTCCTGTAGGGCAAAATAGATTTCTGTACTCCATTGCCTGTATATCTTCATTTCCAGTTACATGCTAAAACAATAAAATTTTGAGTTCCATATTCTCTCCCATCCTTCATCCTCACCACCCTCATTGAGAAAACAAGCAATTGAATATAAGTAATTCATGTGTAACTATGAAAAGCACTCCATAATGGTTACGATGTAAAAGAATAATCACATTTCTCTCTCTCCTATCCTGCCCTCCATTTATTCCCTTTTCCTGTCCTCCCTCAATAGTGTTTGACTTTGATTATCCCATTACCCAATTTGCTGTCCCTTCTATTATCTTTCTTCTCCTATCCCCTTCCCCCTTGCCTTTCTGCAGGGAAAAATAGACTTGCATATGCAATTGTGTGTGTGTTATTCCCTCCTTAGACCAAATCCCATGATATTAAGGCTCATTTATTTTCCTCTAATCTCCCCGATCTTCCCTTCCATTGTCAGAGTTCTTTCTTCCCTCTTTTGTGTGAGATGATTTGCTACATTTTGCCTCTCCCTTTCAGTTACTCCTAGCACATTCCATTCAATAGTAAATTTTATTCTACTTTTTTTAGGTATTCTCACTTCATTGTCAACTCACCCTGTGCCCTCTGTATCCATCTATATCTATCTTTCTGCCTATGTATCTGCCTATGTATCTATCTATCTATCTATCTATCTATCTATCTATCTATCTATCTATCTATCTATCTATCCATACATCTATCCTTCCATCCATCCATACATCTACCTATATACCTATCTATCTGTCTATCTATCTATCTATCTATCTATCTATCTATCTATCTATCTATCTATCTACCTATCTACCTATACACACATATATACACATATACTAACACTTATATATATACATACATATACACACATACATCTATGTACATATACATACTACACATATATAATATATACGTACATAGCCATATACACCTACATAAATATTTGTGTGTATATATGTATATATACATATGCATTTATATATATATGAATGTATACATATATAAGTATGTATATGTATGTGTAGATAGATAGATACATAGATATATAGATAAACTCCCTCTAACTACCCTAATACTGAAAAGCCCTCATGAGTTACAAATAACATCTTTTCATATAGGAATGTAAATAGTTCGATTTCAATGAGTTCCTTAAGTTTTCTCTTTCCTGTTTACCTTTTCATGTTTCTCTTGATTCTTGTATTTGAAAGTCAAATTTTCTATTCAGCTCTGATCTTTTCAGAAAGAATGCTTGGAAGTACTCTATTTCATTGAAATTTCATTTTGGAATTTCCATTTTTGTACCTGAAGTGTTATACTCAGTTTTTATGGTTAGGTGATTCTTGGTTTTAATCCTACCACCTTTGACCTCTGGAGTATCATATTCTAAGCCCTTTGATCCCTTAGGGTAGAAGCTACTAAATCCTGTGTTATGCAGCTTGTATTTTCAAAATTCTTGGGTTGTTTTATTTTTCTGGTTTTTTTTTTTTGTTCTGTCTGCTTGTTACAATTTCTCCTTGACCTTAGAAATCTAGAATTTACCTATAATGTTCTCAGGAGTTTTTCTTTTGGGATCTCTTCCAAGAGGTGATTGGTGAATTCCCTCTGGTTCTAGAATGTCAGGGCAGTTTTCCTTGATAATTTCTTGGAAGATGATGTCTAGGCTCTTTTTCTGATCATGGTTTTCAGGTACCCTAATAGTTTTTAAATTATCTCTCCTGGATCTATTTTCCAAGTCAGTTATTTTTCCAATGAAGTATTTCATGTTGTCTTCTACTTTTTTCATTCTTTTTGTTTTGTTATATAATGACTTGGTTTCTCATAAAGTCATTAACTTCTATATGCTCCATTCTATTTTTTTAAAGAACTATTTTCTTCATTGAGCTTTTGAATTTCCTTTTCCATTTGGTCAGTTCTGCCTTTTAAAGCATTCTTCTCCTCACTGAGTTTATGGACCTCTTTTGCATTTGGGTTAACCTATTTTTAGAGGTGTCATTTTCAACAGCATTTTTTTCAGTCTCCGTTAGCAAGCTGTTGACTCTCTTTTCATGATTTTCTTGTAGCATTCTCATTTCTCTTCTCAAGTTTTTTTACACCTCTCTTCCTTGATTTTCAAAATCCTTTTTGAACTTCTCCGTGGCCTGAGACTATTGCATACATTTTTTAGAGGTTTTAGAGGTAGAAGCCTTGACCTTACCATCTTCCTCTGATTGTGTGCTTTGCTGTTCCTCATCTGGAAGGATGGAAGAAAATACATTTTCATCAAGAATCTAAACTTCTGTGGTGTTATTTTCTTCCTTTTTGAGGGCATTTCCTGAGCCAGCTACTTGACTTTTAAGTCAAGGGTATACTACCTTAGACTTTGGAGGTTTTATACAGCTGTTTTTTTGAGATATCTCTAGGAACCTGTAAGTTTTCATTTCCTCCAAGGTGGCAAAATCAAGGGAGAGGAGATTCCTCCTCTCCTAGCCTATGCTCTGATCTGTGAGCCACCAAAAACACTCTTTTCTCCCCTCAAACTGGGAGTAGGATTCCCTTTCTACAGCTACCATCAGCTCTGCCAAACAAGCACTCCTCTTCACCCCAGGAACACTACTCAGGACTGAGACCCAGATCAGCAGTTTGATTCCCCCAGTCTTTAGGCTGAGAAATCCAGTTACTGTTGTGGCAGTGGTTACAGGCCACTCTGGAACTGGGGCTGGATCTGATCACACTCCTCTCTCACTCAGGTGAAAGAGCTTTCTCACTGTCCTTTGAAACTGTCTTTGTCATTTGTGGGTTGAGAAATTGATGAACTGAAGCTGCTGACTATGTTTCTGCACCCTGAAACCTGCACCAGTCTTGTCTGTGCTGCATGGCCTAGTCTAGGCCACACACTGCTTTGATCCCAGTGTGATAGACCTTTCCTGTCAGACTTCCAGGTTGTCTAGAACTGGAAATCCATTTCACTTTATCATTTTGTGGCTTCTGCTGCTCTAGAATTTATTTAGAGTCATTTCTACAGATATTTTATGGGTGAGGGGGGAGAGCTAGAGCAGGTCAGTCCTTCTACTGTGTCATCTTGTCTCTACCCCCCTAGATTAAGATTTTTGCTATATAAATGAACCTTTGGATTGAATTGATTTATTGATGTCCCTACTTGGTATATTGTTCTCTTGGTATTAATAATAATAAAAACCATTTCTAAAGTATTCTAAGATTGCAAAGTACATTACCTATTGTCTTTCTCCTTTGATCATCACAGCAATTCTATGAAATATATACAATTATTAATCCCTCACCTCCTGTAGATAAAGAAAGTGCAGTTGAAAGAGTTTGAATACTTTGCCCTATCACACAGCTAGAAATTGTCTAGATGCAAACTCTGGTCTTCCTGACTCCCAAGTCTATCAGTCTACCCACTGTGCCACCTCATTGCCTCTCACTAGCCTCAGCCACAAATCAGTGTTAAGCATTATTGTCTTAAACCCACATGCATACGCGTGCGTGCACACACACACACACACACACACACACACACACACACACACACATTCTTCTAAATCATCCATTTTTAAATTTCCCTGAAGCTATAGGATGGACTGCTGTTAAAAGTTATCTCATCTCCCATCAGAACAGCTCTTTTAAAAAAAGCTTGTTATTGAAAGCAATTATTTTGTTTTTCAAGTTTGCCTTTGCTGGTTTCAGTGGGAAGAAGGAATTTCTGCACTGGAAACACCTCTATATCTGAGAATTATTTTGAGAATCATGTACATAATATGTACATAATAAACCAGTTTGTAGTGTATTGATGTAATAATTCTCTCTTATATCATTTAAAATGTAAAATAATTATAACCTCATTATGAACATTTATAGTTGAACATTCAACAGCTATTATATAACAAAAATTTTTAAGATAGTTTCATTCTCCATCAAATAAATTCAGAAAGGAACCTCAAAAAAGTATCTCTATCGTACAAATTATCTGGTTTTTTCCCCTCATGTTCCAGACAAAGAGGCAGTGAACTAACTTTTCCTGATAAAATTTTCTCCAAATTGTTACCTGTGAACTGGTTTTGCTTTATGCTTATCACCTTTGATCTTTGCTTTTCCTTTTACCTGAAATATTAGCATTACAGATATTTTATTAGTCTTTTCCTCAAATTTCTTTCCTTGTATTTAGTAACTTCCAGTATTATGAGTAAAGTGACCTTCAAGTGAGAACTCAAAGTATATTAGATGTTGTTCCTGAGAAATCATTCACCTAAAGGACTTTGGTTTCAATTATTTAGCAAGTTCTTGAAAATTCGATGAAAAAGAACATTTTCTATATGTTTTGGTCTTCTAACAAACTCTGAATTTATATCAGAATCTATTTATGTTGTCTGAGTTTAATTGAGAATTGATTTATCAAATCAGAGTTTTCTGAGGCAACTTTTTAAAACAAAGAATCCTGCAAATAACAGAGTAGACAGTTCTAATTACAAAAGCTAATCTAGTTAAAGTTGTTGCTAGGATTAATGTCTTCTTGTTTACAAACTCACTTAAAGAACATTATCTACACAAAGTCAATCAATAGGGTGACAGTCATTAGTATCTGTTATTGGACTTTGTCAAGACTTTACCTGATTACCACAGGAGATCTTTTACTCCTTTTTTCACATTACATTCACATTTACATTTTTTCACATTAATAGCGCAATTTAAAATGTATTTTAAGATTTTCAGCTTATTCTCAAACTTCTCTGAAGGTGTGGTCTCACTCTACATCTATAAGCACTTCAATGCCTCCTTATTATAGTTTATTTATTTTTATTAGTAACTCTTTCTGGACCATAGTCTGTCACTTATTTGATAATTAGGAGAATATGGGTGTGGGCATATTGGTTTGGGAGAATTGGATAATAAAACTCTTAGCCCATTTTCATCATTTGTACCTCTAAAAATAAAATCATAAAACCTCCTATTGGAAAGTATTTCTTAAGCTTTTCTAGCTCAGCTTGGATCAGAACAAGAATCTCTCCTAAACATAATTACCACTTACTGACATCTAAATTTAAAAGATCAGAGATTACCAAGTGGAAGAGACTTCAGAGTTTATCTATTGTAAGACCTATATCTTATAGATGAAACTGAGAAACAGGTATGTGAAGGCTTTCATATTTGCATAAGTAGGGTCAAGGCAGAGTCTGGATTTGAAGCCAAGACTTCTGATTATAAATCCCACGTACAAGACATCTTCCCATTCTAAGATTTTATTGAAAGATAATTACACTTCAGAAGATGGTTTAGGCACATACTTGAAAGGCAAATATTTTTTGCTACTGAAATATTACCCTTATCTTCTTAGTGTAGAAGAATTTCTAGTCACTGTGGAATTTAGGGTAGAAACAAATGAACAAAAAAGAATGACATGTGCAGAAAGATGCAATTCTATTGTGGTTGACTTTTTTGACTAGATAAACCAGAAGAGAGCCAGCTGACTGAGGTTGTAAGCCTCACACATTCCATAGTCTTTGAAAAGATCTACACAATCTAACTTGGTTTTTTTTGAGAGCACCACCATATTCTTAGGCACCCATGTTCCTATCTTTAGAATTATATTCAATTCTTCAGTCTTTCTAACCTTCCATATTTACATTTTCTACTTCCTAAAACTATTTTGCATTTATATATTTGTACATACTTTATCCAAGGGGAGAATAGAAGGCACTGGAAGGAAGAATTTGATTTATACTTACCTTTATGTTCTTGCTACCTACTATAGATTGATGGGTTTCACTGGAATAAATCATGTCTATATGGTTCTGATAAATAAGCCAACTATATAGATTCTTTCAGGATATTTCTCTATAAATTATATAATTGTTTTGTATATAGGATATCCTCTGCAGTTCTATATGTAATGATCTAATACATGGGTTTAAATATTGTACAGCAATCTTCAGTTCAATTTATTCTGTTTGTCCATGGTGATTGGAGTCCTAGAGATGTATTTAAAGTTGAGAAGTTGCAGCGGGGGAAAAATAGTAGCTCTGCTGAAGCATCTATTTATCATGCAGGATATGTTTTCTCTGCATTTTCAGCCCCTTGAAGATTCAGAGGGAGAGGATGTGTGGGGCCAAAAAGTCTGAGCCTATTACAGTAAATGGAGTAAAAGAGATCTCATAGGATGTTTTTCTCAGGAATTTTTTTTTTTAAAGGGAGGATGCTTTGCTTTTCAGATTTGTTTTTAACTTGACTTTTCAGTGTGTCTGACTTCCCCTCATGCACTATCCCCCATGCCATTGTGATGGACTCAGAGAAGATCACAGTATCAATGACCAAGACTGAGATTTTCCCACTAAGACTCATTCAAAGAAATACTTTATAAGTGGAATACTCTTAGGATTCCAGTCATGAAACTACACATTGACAAGCAATATGGAGAGGAAATCTGACTGTAAATGCTAAATTATGGGAAGAAAAATCATTCATCTGGGCTACCTGTTGAAAGTTGAAATCATTTGCCTATATATCAGTATCAATCAAGCAGTAAATATTTATTAAGAGGTGGCTATATGCTAGGCATTGTGCTAAGTGTTCAAGTTAAAAAAAAATGAAAAAGTTTTTGTCCTCAAAGAACTTACAATCCAATGGGGGAAAACCATACACAAAAGGAAGCTGAAAAGCAAGAAGAGCAGTTTGGAAGACAGTATCCCTCTAGCCTTCCAGAAAAGACAAGAAAATGCACCAATCTCCAACCTCTTTGTAACTCTGAAATTAGGACTATTTGAAGTAATTTCCTAAAGAAATTTTTCTTTCCACATGTGGTCAAAAAACAGGTACAGAATAAAAGACTTATTTAGATCAAATGATAGGTTTAATAAATAGATATTTATAGATATTTAGATATTTCTTGATCTTACTAGGAGAGGAAAAGCACTTTGTATTTTCAAAATTGCCATTGTTACGTTCATTGTAGTAAAAAAAAATCAATTTAATCTAAATGTCAATATGATGAGATTTTCTTTATTTTTTCACAGTGAGAGTAAAGAGAAAATTGACAATCTAATGAGATAAAAGTTAGTGCCATTGAGAGATGCAATTTAAAGAAAATATGCATATCCTTTGATTAGATAAGAATGAGGAAGTTGCTGAGGTTGACTGTCAAGATTTTCACTTTTGTGTAGTTATCTAGTAGCTCAAAGGTCTGATAATGGGGGTTTTCTAATCTTGTAATTGGGAGAAAGATGACATTCATTTTAGAGAACTAGATAGTAGCAATGCAATTAATTAATCCAGCCTTCCTCTACAAACAGTCACAATTCAAATAAAGTACTGTCATTGTGTAGTGGGCCTGGGAGATGGAAAAGCAGTGAATTAAAAGGAGAAAAATTGGAAAAAAAATGTGCATTTCTCCTCATTCATATTACTACTCATATAATCATCAATTTACCTATTTTTCCCTCCAGAAATTATAAAGTCCTTGATACCACAGGATTTTTTTCTGCCTTTAAACTCTCAGAAGTACTATTCAGTCTTTTCCTTAATTGCTCTTTCTTGAATATAATTGATTTTTTTCTTCTTTTTCCCTCCTTTACAATAAGATTTATTTCCATGTAGCTAGAGTAATTTATAGATGGCTCTTACATTGCTTTTGTACTTAGTTCATACAGTGAATAACAAAATTTGGAATCAATGTCTCTAAGGAAAATCTACAGTTCTCAGATGTGGAAGAGATTTGTCAGTCAATGTGTCTTTTTTTTAATGTAATATTTTATTAATTTCCTAACTGAATGGACATCAGTTTTGTTTCTAATTTTCTCCTATCACAAAGAATTGTTAGAAATAGTTTATATGGGGACTTTCTTATGGCCTCCTTGGGTTACAAACTCAGGAACAGATTCTCTAGTACAGTGGGTATTGGATATTTTAGTCATCTTGTTTGCATGTTTACAAGATTACAAATTGCTTTCCAATATAGTCGTATGATTTCACAGATTCTCCAACCACAATCTATCTAGCATTGATTATTGATATTTTTACTATCTTGCTCATTTTTCCAGGGTAGGAAGTAAAAGTTCAATGTTATTTTAATTTACATTGTCAGAGATTTTGAGCATTATATCATGTAGTTTAATACTTTGCACTTTTTTAAATTAGAGAACCATCTTTCTTTCTCTCTTCTCTATTGAGGATTGCTATAAATCCTATTCATTCAGGAGAACCAAGGAGGTAGGTAGGTCAGTGGTTAGGGAAATAACTGAGGATTTTACTCAGAAGGAGGTCACAGAAATTTTGAGTAAGTTAACCAAAAGGATGGGAAAATAATATCTTGGATGGTGAGAATCAGGGATGAAGGAGCTGGAGGACATATAGACAAATAGACAGAGTGGACTGTTTAAAATTTACAGGTATTAGAATTCTTTTGTACACCAAACTTTTAGAGATTACAAATATACAATGAGGTAATAATACAACTAATGTCTTAGTTTTGGCTGCAGAAGGCTACAAGAGGCAGTATCCTACTGATTCTATATGACCTAGTAGAGACAGACCCTGGTATTCACTTAGGGACTGTTATAAGAATGTTAAAGAAGGAGATAATGAACACTTCCATAATGACTGGAAATGCAGATGCATACTATGATACTCCCTTTGCAGGTTGCCATAGAAATATAATAATGAAGATGGCTCCTCCTACTTACAAGAACTTAGTTTTGAGTTTGGTAATAGAGGAATTAGGTCACCTCCTTTCAGAAGTGGTGGACAGGATTGCACAGTTAAGCGACATAGGGTACTGGGGGAAAGATGATTCCTAGAGAGAGAAGAGTCAATAGGCAGTGGATTCAAAATCAGAATAAAATGACAAAGAGAGAATTGTTTACTGCTCTGTTGAGATCAGGAGTAGATTTTGGAAGCATAGATGGTATTCCAATTAATAAACTATACAGAATGTATCAAGAAAAATGACTTGATATTAGATAAAATAGAGAAGTAAGAACCATCCCTACAAATCCTGCTGAACATTTGTATTCAAGTTTGTCACACCCTCAGTAAGAATAAGAAGTTGGCCAAATCCCATTTTAGATTAAAGAAATATAGGAACAATCATCCCAGTCCACATTCTTTCCTTTTAATTTATGCAGATCCCATACTTGTCGCCATAATGTATCAGGAAGCACTCCAACGTACACCGGGTATCCTGTTATCATAAGTTCTTAGATCTGCATTCGTAAAAGTAAAGGTAATTTTTGTGGGGTCACTAATCACTTTAATCAAGCACATATATCAATCCTTTAACCAAACACACATATCATTCAGCTACTTCAGGGAAGTCAGCACCCTGAACTTCAAAGAAAATATAGAGTAATTAAAAGTCAATAGACATGCTTCCAAAATGTGTGACCATTAACATACATACATCTTTACCAGAAAGGGAACATCTGGGTTTCCCAAAGCAGGGGGCTCCTTAGAGGTTTTTGGCTGCTAAATCTTCTTCTGGCCAAACAAACACTTCAAGTCTGTAAGTCTCAAAGTGAAACCTCACCCTCAGAGTATTTACACATTTTTTAGAGCCAGAGGTCATAACCCTCTGACCCAGTACCTCAATAGAAAAAAAACAAAAGGTGCTTGGAACCCTTCTACAAAACAATCCCTCTAATCAAACTTCCCACAATGGGCAGGCCCATCAGTGGGTGGAAAAGATCCTCTTAATCACATTCAGATAGAAGTATTAACTTCTTGATTATACTAAAACAAAAACAGTACAAGATCCTACTTTACTTACCATTACTCAGCCTTCTAGTTTTCTCAGTAGTTTTTATTAAATGAGTAATTCTTTTTCTGAGTAAGTTATGTGTCCCAATTTTTCAAACTCTTGGTTATTATGCTATTATAAATTACATATATAATAGAGAAAAACATGGAAAAAACTTTCATGAACTTGTACAGAATAAAGTAATTAGTCAGGAAATGATAAACAAAATTATTATAATAATATGAATAAAAACACAAAAATATGGATATTGCAAAATTATAAAGGTCAAGCATAACTTGAATGAAGGGAGATGAGATTTGGGGAACTTTATTTTGATAAGTTGGTCCATTGTACTGATTTTCTTTCTCTTAAAATACTGTAATTAAGATTCTGGTAGAATAGGTCAGAAAACTTTCAGCTGTCCAAATTAACTTCTCAACAAAAAAAGATAGACTATTGCCATAGAGGGATCATGGAGAAGAATTAAATAAAAGTCAGGATAAACTAGTAATTCTCCTAATAATATTTGAGAAGATCCCAAGAAATATCTGACCTCCAGTGGCTCAGGTTATGCCTGAGTCAAGTAAAAATAACTCCTGATGACCTCTTTAAAATCAACAAGCAAAAAGCCCTAGTGGTAGATGGGTTGGGAGTTCTTGGAAACTTTCGTTTAACAAGCAGTAGGGGGGTCAGAAGACTGAGTAAGAGAAGACTGAAGGACTTTCAACTGCTGAGGGACATTGAGCACTGCTGTGGTGCCCAGATTGACAGATGTAAGTGCAAGGGAGGAAATGATAGCACACATTTGGGAAGTGCAGTAATTGAGGAATGGGGACCTTGCTGGGAGTTGGCACTGGCTGAATAGTAAAGTCTGTGGTTTCAGTTCCAGGGTATAGAGGACAGATGGAGTCTATAGCCACTGAAGGGACTACAAGTACAAAAAACATTTTTCCAAGAGTATGACTGAGGGCTGTTGTTTAGGGGTGGAGAGGATAGCATAAAGCTGGGCCCTAGGACAGACCCCAGGAAATAACAGTAAGAAGGACCTGAGACTTGGAACATCATTCTCCATACCTCCAGACTAGAACATGATTATATTAATAACTACAAAAAAATAAAAGAAAAAGAAAAAAATAGTAAGCAAAAGAGAAAGAACCTAACCATATATACTTACTATGGGGAGAAAGAAGATCTGGCTTAATATTCAAAGGAAGATAGTGGAGCTTAAATAAGTAGTTCTTTTTCAAAGGGAAGCATCAAATGGTGCTAAAAACAAAAATAGAAAAGGTTCTTCTTGGAAAAACTTAAGAAGGATTTTAGAAAGCAAATGAGATCAATGAAAAATTTTGAAAAAAAGACCAATTCAAGAAAATTATGAAAAGAAAATCAACCAACTTGAAATATAGAATTAAAAAAATTAAGGAAGACAATAATCCCTTAAAATTAGAATCAGAACAGGAAAAGCTAATGATGTTTTAAGATAAAAAGACATAATGAAACAAAATCAAATGAATGAAAAAAATAGAAAATAATGTGAAACTTCTCATCAGGAAAGCAACTGATTTAGGGAAATGATCAAGGAAAAATAACATAAGAAGAGTTAGATGACATGAAAATTATGATAATAAAGGATCGTGACACAATATTAAAGGAAGTTATTAAGGGAAAATGCCCTGAAGTTCTTGAACTTCAGGGCTGAAAGCAGAGTCTGCAAAGCAGAAATAGAAAAAAAAACAATAACGATAACCACTGATCACAACCTGAAAAAGATTCCTATAGGAAAACTTATAGGAATATGATAATCAAGTTTCAAAATTCCCAGGATAAGATGAAAGTATTGCAAACAACATAAATAAAAAAAAAAACAATTTAAGTATCATGGAACTACAATAAAGATTACACAAGATCTAGTAGCTACTATCATGAAGGACCATAGGTCTTGGAGTATGATATCTCATAGAACAAAAGATCTAGGGTTAGAACCAGGTTAAATACCCAGCAAAATGAAATATCATCCTGAATGGAGAAAAAAGCACATTTAGCGAACTGGAAGACTTTCAGGTCTTTGTGACGAAAACAGCCGAACGTAATGGAAAATCTGACAAATAAGATGAAGGAGAAATATAAGGTAAAAATCAAAGAACAATTATAAGGGACTTAATAAGGTCAAATTGTTTACTTCTTATATGTGAAAATGTCATCAGTACTCATAATTGTCATTATTTGAGTTGCTTTTATATTTGAGTAGTTTGAAAGAAATTATTAGACTGAATGGAATATGATAGGGTGACTAAAAAAACTAAGGAGGGAAAAAAGAAGAAATTATCTCATACAGATGAGGACTGAGGGGAAGAATTAATATAGGTGGAGGGAGAGGATAAGAGAACGACTCTTAAAGGGATAGATAGGTTACAAAATAGGAGGGCAAGGTAGCAGATAGAATTAAATTAGAGGAGTGAAGAGTAAGAGGGTAAATAAGGTGAGAATAGTGAGGGAAAAAAATAGGAAGGAGGGAAATACACAAGAAGTAATTATAGCTTAGAATGAGAATGGGAAGAATTTGCCCATAAAATGGACACAGCAAATTAAAATTTTGAATTCAAAAATATGTTGTTTTCATGAAACACGGTAAAACTGAGAAATGCACACACAGATAAAATAAAGGGGTTGAGTGGAATTTAATATGTAATAAAATAGATGTAGCAATCATGATCTCAGACAAAGTTAAAGCTAAAATAATTTTAATAAAAAGATAAAAATACAGAAACTATATTTTGTATCAGCAATGTGTTTCAATATTAATTTAGACTATTAAAAATAACTGGACAGTATAAAACAACTGTAAGTATACCTGACCACATAGATACAGGAACTCTAAGAACACAAATATACAGCAATTTTTATACAAGTGAAGTCAGATTTAAATAATTGGGGTAATATTCATTTTTCATGATTAAGTAAAGTCAATATAATAAAAATTATGATTTTATGTAATATTAATTCAGTGCCATCACAACTACATTACTAAAAAAAATCTTACTGAGTTAAAAAATAGTAATAACAAATTTCATTTGGAAGAACAAAACATCAGAAATTTCAAAGAAACAGGGGAAAAGGAGATTCAGCAGCATCAGATCTAAAACTGTATCATAAGGCACATGCATTATTGTAGTGGGAAATTATTAATTTTGATAATTTTAAAATAAAATTTAATTTTGTAAATAAAACACATTTAGTCAAGAATATAACAAACATGGAAAATTTGGGGGAAGATCTTTCATAGACAATCTGTCAGGATATGATTGTACTGGAATATAGCTGTGGTGTAGGAAATGATAGTCTAGTTGATGGAAAGACTTAGATTGTTGAAGGAAAATGCTATCCAATTCTAAAGAAAGAGAAGAGAAGTGGAAATATGCATGCTGCAGTCTTAAATATATGTGAATAAGTACATACATGCATATATGTATATTCTTATACATATCTAACTATATATATGTGTGTGTGTGTGTATAATACATATTTAATCATAGCATTCTTTAGGGCTAGGAGTGACAAGGAAAAAATAAAATAAAAAATGTGCAGTAGAGAATGAAGAAATATATACAAGGAAGCAACAAAAATGCTGAGTAGCTTTGAAAACAATGTGTAACATTTACTATACAGGTTTTCTTGAAGGGGAAATTTATCATTTTGTATTGAATTGTCTCAGGTTCTGCTGTGTACATGGAAATGTTCTTCCCCCTACCACCCTTTCTTGTTTTGTATTTAAGTTTAAAATGAATTTTAAAAATTACAAAAAAATACTACTACATGGAATGGTTCTCTGAGAGGCAATAAGGAGGATATTAGTAACAAATACAATGATATAAAAACAGAAGGTCTCAATAGAAAGATACTTCAAATAAACATGGTTTAAGTGATTTCTATGTACTAGGAAGCGTGACAATCTTCTAGTCATCTAGTCCAGTCCAAATCTGGAAAGGAATTCCTTTGACAAAATCCCTGATGAGTGGTCATCTGGCCTCCTTTTAAATTGTTCCTAAAGTATTCTACAATACTTTTTGAAAGAATTAGTTGTTAGAAAGCTATCTTTATGTCAACTTGAAATAACCTTTTCTCTAACTTCCAACCATTCCTTCAAGTTCTTTCCTTTAAAGCCTAGCAAAATGAGCCTCCCTTCCCCAAATAATGTCCATTCACATACTGGAAGGCACCTAACATGATTTTTCTCTCTTCAATCTAAATAACTCCAATTCCTCCAACTGATATTGATAAATAATTTTGAAAATCCAGCTGTCCTACTTTAGGCCCACATTAGTTTTCTAATTTGTTTTATAAATCATGCCACCTAAAAATGAACACAAAGATGTTTTCTCTTTCTTTCTTTCTTTCTTTCTTTCTTTCTTTCTTTCTTTCTTTCTTTCTTTCTTTCTTTCTTTCTTTCTTTCTTTCTTTCTTTCTTTCTTTCTTTCTCTCTCTCCTTCCTTCCTTCCTTCCTTCCTTCCTTCCTTCCTTCCTTCCTTCCTTCCTTCCTTCCTTCCTTCCTTCCTTCCTTCCTTCCTTCCTTCCTTCCTTCCTTCCTTCCTTTTCTCTCTCTCTCTCTTTCTTCCTTCCTTCCTTCCTTCCTTTCTATCTATCAATCTATCTATCTATCTATCTATCTATCTATCTATCTATCTATCTAGTATAAAAATGACCTGTGTCCTCCCTTACTCTGGAAAATAGTACTTTCTAGTTAGCTTAAGACCATGTGAGATTTTTTTTTTTTGCTTATCATGTCAAATGTATTGACCCAGTGCATCTTAAAAATTCAATTCACTAAAACTCATACACATATAAAACATGCACACATGCATATGTGTGTGTATTTATATGTATATAAATGTGTATATATATGTATATATATATCTTAGACTGATTAGCAGAAAATTATATCACTATTAATTTTTATTTGGTCAAATTCAGCTCTTCTATTTATTTATTTATTTACTATTTCTACTCTCTATGACACCTACAATTCATTCAGTTTTTTTAAATATCAAATAGCACACGGTCTTGTGAATTAGCATATATTCTAGGTTGATTTTCCAACTCCTTTAAGAAAACTAGACTAGTCCCTCATTCTTGCCTGGTCCTTTCATCCTTGCTTGAAGTATCTTCTATTTTTTTCTCCTGTCTCCACGATGTAAGCTCGTCTCATGCTTTGACTTTTTAACCCGGAATTATTCTGCAATTTGTGCTTTGGCATCTGATGACCCACCTTGCTGGAAATGTGAGCACAGTATCAAGTGAGCACTCTTTTGCTAACTTTCTTTTTTTGTGTGACTAATTTATTTATTTTTAACATTCACTCCCCTAAGATTTTCAGTCTTGAATTTTCTCCCTCACTCACTTCTCCCCTTCAAGATGCCATGAAATCTGATATACGTTCTACCTATACATTCTTATTAAGCATATTTTCACATTACTAATGATATAAAGAACAGTTAGAACTAATGTGAGTAACCACAAGAAAGAAGAAATAAAACAATATAAAACAAAACAAAACAAAAGGAGAGCAAATAGTATGCTTCCATTTTCAGTCAGACTCAAAAGTTCTTTCTCTGAATGTGGATAACATTTTCCATCTTTAGTCTTTTGGAGTTGTTTTAGATCGTTGCATTGCTGAGAAATGCTGTTTGACAAGGTCAGTCATCCCACAATGTAGCTGTTACTGTGTATAATGTTTGCCTGGTTCTCTTCATTTTACTCAGCATCAATTCACATAAGTCTTTCCAAATTTTTCTGAAGTCCACCTTCTCATCATTTCTTATAGCACAATAGTATATGATTATATTAATAAACCATGACTGGTTTAGCCATTCCCCAACTGATGGGCATTCCCTCAATTTCCAATTCTTGACCACCACAAAAAACCTGCTAAATGTTTGTACATGTGAATCCTTTTCCTGTTTTAATGTTTTAATGATCTCTTTGGGTCTAGAAGTGGTATTGCTAGGTCAAAGGGTATGCACAATTCTAAAGCCCTTTGCTGTCCAGAATATTTGGATCAATTCACAACTGCAATAATGTTAGTGTTCTAATTTTCCCACATCTTCTCTAACATTTACCATTTTCCCGTTTGATCACGTTAGTCAAACTCTTATGTTCAGAGTTGTTTTGTTTGCATTTCGTTAATAGTGATTTAGAACACTTTTTATGTGACTGTAGATGGCTTTAATTTCATCCTCTGAAAACTGGCTGTTCATATCTTTGACCATTTATCAATTGGGGAATGACTTGTATTCTTAAAAACTTGACTCAATTCTCCATATATTTTAGAAATTATACCTTTATCAGAGACAGTGGCTATAAATATTTTTTCCCAGCTTTCTGCTTCCCTTCTAATCTTGGTTGTGTTCACTTTGTGCAAAATATTTTTCAATTTAATGTCATCAAAATCATCCATCTTGAATTTCATGATGTTCTCTATCTCTTGTTTGGTCATAAATTCTTCCGTTCTCCAAAGAACTGAAAGGTAAACTCCTTCTTGCCCTCCTAGTTTGCTTATAGTAACAGACTTTATATCTATATCATTTGCACATTTTGACTTTATGTTCATACAGGGTATGAGATATGGGTCTATGTCTAGTTTCTACTATACTATTTTTCAGTTTACCCAGAATTTTTTTTGTTAAATAGTGATTTCTTATGCCATTCTTTGGGGTCTTTGAGTTTATCGAATGGCAGATTACTATAGTCGTTGTGTGTGTCTTTTATATCTAACCTATTCCAATGATCTAGCACTTTATTTCTTAGCCAGTACCACGTAGATTTGATAATTGCTGCCTTATACTACAATTTAAGATATGGTACAACTAGGCTACTTTTCCTTGCATTTCATTTTATTAATTCTCTTGTCATTCTGGAGATTTTGACCTTCCAGATGACTTTTGTCATTGTTTTTCCTAGCTTTATAAAATATTTTTGGTAATTTGATTGGTATAGCACTGAATAGATTAATTTAGGTAGAATTGTCATTTTTATTATATTAGCTCAGCTTTTGCTAACTTTTAGGGGAGTGGTTGCAAGGAATTAATCAAATTTATATTGTATTTTCTGGAATTCCTGAATTTGATCAATTCCCCTGGCTAGGTAATTTTGATGTCTAAGCACTCATTTATGGCTACTTGCTAGATATTTTGTTGACTTTTTTATCCATTGATAAATGACAATCATGTAATGTACAATGTGTGTGTGTGTGTGTGTGTGTGTTTGTGTGTGTTTGTGTGTGTTCTATGATAGGAACAAAAGCAACTCTATATAATACCCAGACCTTAATCTGTTTCTCTTGGGGAACATATGTCATTTTACCAACAACACATGATTAAGGCTCACTGAAGCATGGGTTGAAAAGAAGGCAGGACTCATAAGTGGGTATGATTCAGTTGTGTCATTCGTGCAGATCCCAAAATCTACATACCATTCAGCAATAAGCAGGCATTACCCTCTAATGAAAGGGAAAACCAAGGCAGAGAAGGTAATTAACTCTCTGCAACCATATAGAAAAACACTATAAATATAGTGTATAAATAAGTATCATACAAGATATAAAGGTATAAATAAGAAATCATACAATTCCTGTATATGGATATATACATATATACACATATACTTGAAATCATTCTTCAAACTTTGTGTTGTAGTAATAAGTACAGAAAAAGAAGGGAAAGAGTTAGAATACTATATCTACATCTTGTGCCACATAGGCTAGAGATCTTTTCACTGCACATACAGAAGCATAAAATAGCATTTCATTTTCCATATTCACACATAATTTGCTGAGAATTCTATTAATGCAGCTGAAAGATATATTGATTATTAATCTCTACAAGTCCTGTCTCTTTTCTTGCCCTATTATTATCAAGTATAAAATAAAACTTATGGCATCATTTGGGAAATATGGTATTTTTCCAATAGAAATATCATTATTGAGTCCAATTATATCAGTGTTCAAAGCATATGCAGCATAATATGAATAAAATTTCAGAATGAAGATCTATCTGATGATGATGAGGTACTAACCTCAACCTTGCCAAAGCCAATAACTCCATCATTTGCTATTGTTGTTCAATTAGGTGTGACTCTTAATGACTCCATTTGGAGTTTTCTTTGCAAAGATCCTGGAGGGAGTAGTCACTTCCTTCTCCAGTTTATTTTAAAAGTAAGGAAACTCAGGTAAGGACGGGTAAAGTGTATGCCAGGCTCACACAGAAACTTAACTGAAACCCAAGTGAAATTAGATCTTTCAACTCCAAGACTGGGGCTCAATCTGCTGTAGTGTCTAACTTGCCTTCCTCAAGTAGAATGTTCTTAAACTCTCTAGGTTAGTCAAAGGGGGTTCTCCAAAGAGAATTACTTATACTCAGCCACTCTTTGTACAACTGTGAAATCGTTTTTGTTGCTGATTAGGTATGCCTGTCTATTACTGTTCAACTGGTCTGTCAAGCTGATTTAAGTATGTATATACATACACACACACACCCATATATATATATATACACACACACACATACATATATATGTATATGTGTATACACACATACAAAAGGATATATGTACATACATACACACATGTATGCATATGTGTATGCACATATATGTGTGTATGTGTGCCTATATACATACACACAAATATGTACATATATATTTGTGTGTATATATATATATATATGTGTGTACTTATATGCTTTTTTTCTAAAACGTGTTAGAAAGACAAATTCAATTTACTTGCACTAATCAATGTTTCTACATGTATGAACCTGAACAATAAATAAATATTAATCATACCAAGATAACCTATATGTTATCTGTTTATTCAAAAAAGTATGCATTTTTATGATCTTTTATTTGCAGAAAGTAAATTTTTATAGGCAAAACAACATAACATAAATTGCAAAGGTAATCTATCCAATTCCATGGAATATCCCAAGTAACTTATATTATTTCTTTTGAAATTATCCTGGTTTGCAGAACAAATAGAGAAGAAAATAATACAAGGAATTTAAAATATATCACATTATGTAGTCCCTGTGTAAATATACATACACACATTTATAGCTATACACATATATGTCTATAAATGTGTGTGTGTGTGTATGTGTGTGTGTGTGTGTGTGTGTGTGTAATCCTTCTTGAAACTTTGAGGACTGGGACAAGTCCTAGAAAAAATGTAGCAAATATAAGTATTTAAATATTTAAGTTGAACTATATAGAAGTTTGCACACATACACACATGCTTTAAATTTATGAAGAATCATTTTTAACAACATCTGAAGTAAAAATGGACACAATTTTCTTTTCTTGAAAATAGACCAAATGCATTGTAACAGACGGATAAGCATATTTCTTCTATCTCATATGTGCTTGAATTAGATATTTTGGTTTGGTGAAAACAAAGTGGACCCGATGATCTCTAAGAACAAAAGAAAATGAGGCAGGTTTTTTGAAATTGTGGGAAAAAAAACAAAAAACTTCCATAGTCTGTGTCTCCACAATTCTCAGAATCACCTCTGCTCCTGTCAATTAAGTTTCTAACCCATTGGAGCTACCTCGCCACAGTGCACCCAGTGCTAATAGAATGTGAAGAGGTTCCTTTGACCCATTTTTATTAGTTATCGGTCATACTCTTTTCAAGGACAATTATAAACACTTCAAAAATAATAAGATCTAGGTTGAAGTAATATATCTGAAAGAGGCTAATTCCTTCCAAGAAAGATTATTAACCTTTTTCATTTTGTGTCTTGCTGAATACTTAAAAACAAGAAGAAGATAATAATTTTCTAAAAATTCTTCAAATAAAAATAGAATTGGGTGCTATTTATTTATTTATTTTGAAATGTAGGTTTATCAATCTGTAACTCTTTTAAAGAAGTGTTCATGTGGTAAATGTAAATGTGAGGTTTTTTTTAAAACAAAATAATAACAATATCAACTTTAAGAACAGTAAAATGGCTAGCAGAAGCAGCTTTGAAGCTTTATAAAAAAATCAAAGTATGTAATTAATTCGGAAAATTTGACAAATTAAGTATAAATACTTATTTACATGCTGCATTCAGGTTTTTTTCATGGCATATGGATGATATAAAGAAAATGATAATAACTATGTTGTTACAGTCTTTGACAGAGAAAATTATCTGATTTTTTTTTTGTTCTTTCAAAATTTTAATATTGTGGGTGTTGAAGGAGTACTGAATACTTAAGCTAAAAACATAATTGCCTTTCATTTAGAACATTTCTCATAAACTTTTTTTTGCTTTTCTAAAGTTTTACAAATTATTTTAGGAAAACATAATCACAATATTTTTGCCGATATCTAATGCTCAAAGCAGAAAGTCAGTGGAATAACTAGAATTACATTACATTGTCACTCACAATCAAGTCAATTCAATGAGTGTTTAGGCATCTTTGATTTGCAAGACAAGATGCTGATGACACAGAAATGCAGAAGAAAGAAATAGAAGGTGCAGTTCCTAACCTTAAAGAAGTTATACTATGGGCACAAAACTACATGAAGAAATAAGCATGATAAAAGTTAGAATGATGTAAGAGTAATCAAAAATATAAATGAAATGATAAAGCAGGTTTCATGAAAGAGATGTGTTTTTAAATTAAAAAAAAAAACAATGACATTTGAACTGGGCCTTGAAGAAAGAGATATATTTCAAAAGTTTTGAAAGGGTGGAGTAAGGAATTTCTAGGACTAGCAGAGGCTAAGTGGCTTGCTGATGCTATGCTATGGAAAGGAGCAGGTTTTTCTCTCTCTTGATTTAGCTATCCACACCAATTCACTGATCCAGGTTTGTCCATTCTTTCCTTCTGTACCTTGCAGCATCAGTGTTCTGTGTTTTTGTTTTTTTTTTTTAACAGTTTCGAGGAATGTGTGTTTGACATTCTGGGCAAAATATCTACTGTTTGAACTTTTCTTAAACTGGAGAAAGGTCCAGGCTTAAGGAAGCCCCAACCCAATACCCTCCCTTCTAACATCTGTTCTCCCCTATGAAAGAATATGAGAATGATGAAAAAAATATACCAATACTTCTGAATTCAGTTAAAGCAATTATTGCATGGATCTGTGTGTTTGTGTACGTGTATACATAACTCTGTATGTATGTGTATTTTGAATGTGTGTGTATATAATGCATTTTATGTATACATGTTCATTCATACATACACATATATCCATGAAATGTATATTAATTAAATAGAATTTTATTAGGGGTTACTGGTTTTAATATCCATTTAAAAAGAAGGAAGGCACTAAATAAGAAAAAATAAGATTAAAACAATATAATGAAACAGGGAGAAAATGGATAAAGTAGAAATTTAAAAATGGTTATAGAAAATAGAAATATTTTTTTTAAAAAGTCTTTGAAATGACTAGCAAAAATCCATAAACCTTTTGGCAGCATAATTAAAGAGGTGATAGCAGAAATTCAAAACAACAAAATACCAAATGGCAAGGTGATATCACAACAAATCAGATTTTTCCTCTTAATTCTGAATTATGCATGATAATATCTATATATATTTTAAAACTGAGAACACAAAAAAAACATCAAAAATCCTTTAAAGTACTATCTAACAATTGATATACCAAATGGGCATATTAAGTAATTTCAGAAAAAATAGACATAGCTAGCTATGAAGGAAATTGCATGTAGCAGGGGTGGGGTATTTTAGTTCTGAGTGATTCACAGAAGAATCTTATTATATATGTAAAGAATAATAGTATCAGTAGTAAACAAATTATTCAAAATGTTAAGATAAAAGGACTATACCAAACTTCATTTAAGTATACTTGGGTATATGTGTACGTATACATACATACATATACACATATCATACGTGTATGTGCATAAATGTATAAATATTTATGTTTGTGTATATTCCTTTGCATGTATAATATCTAAAGCATGAATGGATAAGGAACAGAACTAGAATTAATGTCATTAATGAACACTGATTTTCAAAAATGAAATGAAACCCTGTAAAACAATGCAGCAATACATCCAAGAAATCATTCATCATGAAAATGTTACAGTGCACTAGATGGGGAAATATGGTTCAACATCAGAAAAAAATGATTAACAGAATTTATCTTTGATTATTTTGAAAATTTTAATATATAGATCAATATATATTCAATATATAGCTTAATAAATTTTTAAAGTCTTTAAGAAGGTGCAATATTAAGTCACACCCTAAAAACACAGCCATGGGAGATGTTATTTTAATATCTTAAAAATAATCTATTCATCCAAAATGACAAAGCTTCATGTAGAATTGAGATAAATCAGAATCTTTCCCAGTAAATATTGGAGTAAATCAAGCATAGTTATCTCACTACTCTAACTTAGTATAATTTTTGAAATGCTAGCAGTTAGACAAGGGAAATGAATTAAAGATATAATCACAGGTAAATACAAGCTAAACTTCTTTGTATTTGCTGATGATTTTACATCTTACTGAGGAAATGCTAGGAAATTCACAAACAATTGACTGTGATAAATGATAGCTTTACCAAAGTTGCTGGTTACAAAATTCAAGAAGCAATAATGGAAAGGAAAATATTAAAAATAAAAATGCATAAAGCACTATAGATCAATTTGAGCAAATAGATAAAATACATATGCATGTATGTATGTATGTACACACCTATTTGTGTTTAAAAATTGCCACCTTTAAGAAAGGAGGGGAAGAGGGAAGGAAAAAAATAAGCAAAATTAAAATCCCTTAAGAAGAAAGGAGGCCATCAAATAGAATGCATATATATGTGTGTGTGTGTGTGTGTGTGTATGCATATGTAATGTCCCTGTCAGATAGAGGATTATTATTTACATACACATATATGTGCACACATGAAACAATGTAAATAGAAAAAAAACCTCAACCAAAACATTGTAAAACATGTATTTGCAAAATACAAACAATAAGGATGACTTAAAGTAAGATATGAGAAGTTGATAACTTCTTTTCAGATGAGGGACATCCATATATATGATATATAGCATATACATTAAAATTTTTTTAAAAATATATTTATTAGTTTTTCTCCTCATAAGTTTCTCTGGAGCATCACTGGCAAAGGGATACTGGAAGAAATGTTGATATAAAAATAAAAATTTATTTTAAAAAAAGTAATTTTATGTAACCACTCTCACTCTCCCTGTGAGTCCTATCTCTAATAGTGGAGATGTAATGTGGAAGCAAGAGAAACAGGAGCCAGACACCCCAAGTTATCATGTCAATGAGTCAGCCAGCATCAGCAACTTTTCTTCCAACTATATAACTGTGTTTGAATTCTCAAATTTCTGTTCCTATTTATTTGATACCTATGGGCTCAGCTTTTGGGTAGTGCTTTAGTTGTGCCATTTATTTACTGGTTGCATATAGCAAATTGTATGATAAGTTCATGTTGGATGAATAATTTTCTACAAATTCAATCTAAAATTTCACCTTTTATAATGACCATTTATTGACCCTGCTTAATTTAAGTGCCTTACTTCTTAATTCATTCTCATTTATCTTGTGTATAAACTGTTTATACTTGTTTGCATGCTGTCTCCCTCAGATCAGATCCCTGATTTTTGAGAGTAGCATCTATCTTTTGAATCTATTTGTAGCCCTAGCACTTAGTGGAGTGACTAATAGATAATATCACTTAATAAAGGATTATTGTATCACTGATTGATGAATGAATTTGCCCAACACCCTCTCTCCATCTTTTTAGACTAGATATTTGTGCCTCACCCAAGCTAGAAGTGCAGCAGTCACTCATTCCACAGACAGAACTGAGCACAATATCAGAAGTGATCTATTCAAGTCAGAGTACAGTAAGGCTTGTTTCCCTCAATCTAGATACTATATTTCTAATTATATAGGCTCAGAAATCATTCTTTGGTTGCTATCCCAAACTATTAAGCAAAATTGGGCTTGGAATCTATCAAAACTTTTAGTTCTGTTTCCTGGGGCCTTTTGTATCTTTCTATATCCATCTTTCCCAACCTTCACAAATATATATATATATATATATATATATATAATATGTGTGTGTGTGTGTGTATGTATATATGTATATATATACATGTGTATATATGTATATGTATACATATGTGTATGTGTGTATATATGGTATTTTTGTGCGTGGGTATATGTATATATATATATATACGCAAACACACATATATATAATATATACATATACATATTACATATATATATGCACAAATATATAGAGTGAAGGAGAAAGAGAGAGAGGGAGCACAAAGGTAACATTCAAATTTCACACCCATGATGGTTCATGTCATTGAACTCAGCTCCTTATTTTACCTAGTAGAGTTCTTCTTCTTCTTCTTCTTCTTCTTCTTCTTCTTCTTCTTCTTCTTCTTCTTCTTCTTCTTCTTCTCCTTCTCCTTCTTCTCCTTCTCCTTCTTCTTCTTCTTCTTCTTCTTCTTCTTCTTCTTCTTCTTCTTCTTCTTCTTCTTCTTCTTCTTCTTCTTCTTCTTTTGATATTGAGTCCATCATGCAATTCCTCCTAGATTTATGTCATTTGGAAATTTGACAGACATGCCACTTATATTATAACAACAAAATTTAATTTCACACTTATTATGTGCCAAACATTGTTCCTTAAAACACCCTGGTGAGGTATGTAATATATATAATATCTATAATACCCCCATTCTACATATGAAAAATTGATTCAAATAGATGTAAAATAATTTGTACCATATCATATAGTAAGTATTTGAGGAAAATTTGAACTCAGACCTTTCTGATTCCAGGACTAGTGCTCTATCTATTGAACCTATTACTAGATGAATGACTATGTGAACGATTGAGTAGAGAAGATAGGAGAAGAGGGTATCAAAAGTTGTAGTAAGGTAGTTTTCTCAATTAAGTAAAAGAGTCACATTTTAAAAAGATTTGAGGAAAAGAAGGAAGCAAACGAGTATTTATTAAGTTCCTATTCTATACTAGGCATTATGCTAAGCACTTTACAAATACCATCTCATTTGATTCCCATAGCAATATTTTGATGTAGGTATAATTGTGATCCTCATTTTACAGCTAAGGATATTAAAGCAGGGAGAGTTTAAGAAACTTGCCCTGTGTCACATAGCTGTTAAGAGATTGAATCTTAATTCAGGTCATCCTGAGTTCTTATCATTATTGCCTTTGTTCAAATTATCAATAGAGATTTCTTTCCTTAGCGTGGAGTATCACATTCTCATGACAAAGTGGAATGCTATGAACATACATGCATAAGTATGCTTATATATATATTGCAATTATGAAATATGCTTATTGGGGGAAGGCAACATGGCAGAGTATGACAGACCTGCTCTAGCTCCTCCATGCATAACCCATAAAATACCTGTAAAAATGGCTCTAAACAAAGTCTAGAATAGCAGAAGCCAAAAAAATCTCGGAGTGAAATAGATTTCAAGACCAACACAGCCTGGAAGTCCCACAGGAAAAGTCTATCTCTCATGACTCTGAGGGGAGCACAGCTCAGCGTGGGTCATGCAGCACGGATAGAACTGAAGCATGCTTCCAATTCTCTTTCATGGATAACTGTTGCAGTTGCCAGATTTCTCAACCTATAAACTCCAAAGACAGCTTCAAATGTCAGTAAGAAAGTTCTTTCACTTGGGTGAGAGAGGAGCATAGTCTGGCCCTAGTTTCAGCTGCCCTAGCAGTCACTGAAGCATCAGTATCCACTTTGCAACCCTCACTCTAAAGACAATTGAGGGACTGATCTAAATTTCAGTCCTGAGGGTTGGTCCTGGGGTGAGGAGGAGTGTTGATGTGGCATAGCTGGAGAGAGCTGTGGGGAAGGAATCCTAGTCACAGTTCCAGGGCAGAAAAGTGATTTTGGCTGCTCACAGATCAGAGCACATACCAGAAGAGGAATAAACTCCTCTAGCTTGATTGTGCCACCTTGGAGGAAGTGAGAATTTACAGGTTCCTAGAGATATCTCAGAGAATAGCTGAGAAAACCTTTGAAGTCTAGTGAAGTTACCCTCTGCCTTATAAAAGACTCAAATGAAAAGTAACTGGCTGGGGAAATGACTAAAAAGGGAAAAAATAAGACTATGGAAGGTTACTTTTGTGGTGAAAAGGTATTTTCTTTCATCCTTTCAGATGAGGAAAAGCAAAGTATAGAAGACAGCAAGGTCAAGGCTTCTACTTTCAAAGCCTCCAAAAAATATGCAATGGCCTCAGAACATGAAAGGGCTCAACAAAAATTTTAAAAATCCAATGAGAGATGTGGAGGAAAAACTGGGAAGGGAAATGAGAATGATGCAAGAAAATCATGAAAAGCAAGTCAACAGCTTGCTAAAGGAGACCCAAAAATGCTGAAGAAATTAAGATCTTTAAAGATGGACTAACCCAAATGACAAAAGAGGTCCAAAAATCAATGAGGAGAAAAATGCTTTAAAAAAGCAGAACTGGACAAATGGAAAAGGAGGTTCAAGAGCTCACTGAAGAAAATCAGTTCTTTAAAAATCAGAATGGAGGAGACAGAAGCAAATGACTTTTTGAAAAACCAAGAAATTATGAAACAAAACCTAGAGAATGAAAAAAATAGAAGACAATGTGAAATATCTCATTGGGAAAATAATTGACCTGGAAAATAGATTCAGGAGATATAATTTTAAAAATTATTGGTGTCCCTGAAAAACATGATCTGAAAAGATCTTAGACATCTTCTTCTAAGAAATTATCAAGGAAAACTACCATGATATTCTAGAACCAAAGTGTAAAATTGGAATGGAGAGAATTCACCAACCACCTCTTGAAAGAAATCTCAAAAGTAAAACTAGGAAAATTGTAGCTAAATATCAGAGTTCCCAGTTCAAAGGGAAAATATTACAAGCAACCAGAAAGAAACAATTCAAGTACTGCGGAAATAACAATCATGTAAAACTGAGTATAATACTTCAGGGGGAAAAATGGAATTTTGATGAAATAGAGGACCTCCAAGCATTCTTATGGAAAAGATCAGAGCTGGATAGAAAATTTGACTTTCAAACACAAAAATCAAGAGAAGCATGAAAAGGTAAACAAGAAAGAGAAGCCTTAAAGTACTCACTAAAGTTGAACTGTTTACATTTCTACTTGGAAAAATGTTATTTGTAACTCATGAGACCTTTTTCAGTATTAGGATAGTTAGAATATATATATAATATATATATGTGTGTGTATGTGTATGTATATGTGTATATGTGTGCATGTATGTATACATGTATATGCATATTATATATGTGTAAGTATGTGTGTATGTGTGCATACATGTGTGTATGAGTAGGTGTAGGTGTATGCATGTTTGCACATATTATATATGTGTAGGTATGCATATTTACATGGCTTCATTGGGTGTGTGTGTGTGTGTGTGTGTGTATCACACCCAGTTAATTGTTATCCTTTGTCTTGGAAGAGGACCAAAATGACATCACCATGATAAAGTGAAATTTCAGTTTGTCCAAATGTGGCTGATCAGATCAATATGAGCTCAGAATTCTCTACAACAGGTTGGGCACAGATAGTCCGTGTGAATATTTATGGTGCCGAATGTAGGCATTCTTCATTTATTTTGTGCTGTCTCAATTCTGCTTTGCTCAAAGAGCACAACACCTTTTCTGATGTGGGTACACTATGTTGAGTGGTCCTATTTTCTCCTATGCTGTACACTCAAATTCAAAGTTCTTGAGAGAGAACTTGAGAGGGTCCTTGTATCATTTCTTCTGGCCACCATGTGATTTCCTGCCCCATGTGAGTTCTCCATAAAATACACTTTTTGGCAAGTGTACATTTTGCATTTGAACAATGTGGCTGATCCATTGAAGTTGCACTCTCTGAAGCATAGTGTGAATGCTTGGCAGTCAGCTAGAGACAGAGACAGACTTCAATGTTTGGTACCTTATCCTGCCAGGTGAGCCTCAGAATCTTCCTAAGGTTGTTCAATGGAAGCGATTCAGTTTTCTGGCATGGCTCTGATAGACTGTCCATGTTTCCAAAGCACATCACAATGAGGTCAGCACAACGGCTCTATAGACCTTCAGTTTGGTAGTCAGTTTTATGCCCCTTCTCTCCCAAAATTTCTTTGGAATGTTTCTCAAACACTGAGCTAGCTCTAGCAATGTGTGCATCAATCTCATTGTCAATGTGTACATCCCTGGAAAGTACATGACCAAGGTAAGTGAACTTATCCACAGCATTCAAAACTTCTCCATTTGTTGTAACTGATGATTCCACTTGTGGATGGTGTGATGGTGACTGATGGAGCACCTATGTTTTCTTGATGTTAATTATTATAGGCCAGAAATAGCACAGAAAGCACAGAATTGATCCATACTTTGCTTCAGAGACTGTATTGAGTGCACAATCATCTGCAAACAGAAAATCATGTATCAACACTATGGTCTTGGCTTGCAACTTTTTCAAATTGAAGAATATACCATCAGTATAGTAGTTGACCTTGATGCTATGTTCATCCTTACTGAAAGCATTTGTCAACATGAATGAAAACATCATGCCAAAAAGCATGGAAGCAAATATACAGCCCTGTTTCACTCCAATGGTGACTGGGAAGGCATGCAACCATTGTCCATTATCCAGAACCTGGGTGAACATGTCATCATGAAATTGATGTACGAGATTGATGAACTTCTCTGGGCAATCAAATTTTGTCATAATTTTCCATAAGCCCTCATGACTAACAGTGCCAAAGGTCTTAGTCAGATCTACAAACATTGTGTACAGACCTCTGTTTTGTTCCTGGCACTTCTGGAGTTGTCATGCAGCAAACATCATATCGACTGTTCCTCAGACCTTTCTGAAGTCACATTGGCTCTTAGGCACATGCCCATCTTCCAGGTGAAGGACCAGCCTTTTAAGGAGGATTCTAGCAAGCATTTTGTCAGTAATGCCTAAGAGAGAGATCTCACTGTACTTGTTGCAAGACAATCTATTCCCTTTACCCTTATAGAGATAAACAATGGAGGATCCTTGAACTCCTCGAGAATAACCTCCTCTTGCCATATAACCTGGAAAATTTCAGTCAGCTTTTACATAAGCAATGGTCCCTCTACCTTATAAATCTCACCTGAAATAGAATCAGTGCCAGGTGCTTTGCCACATGAATGGAGTTTAATGATCCTCAAAAGTTCTTCCTCAATTGGAAGTTCAGCTAAGGAGGGATTGACTTCAACCTGAGGTCAATGGCCTCAACATTGATTGATGATGGTCTATTGAGAACACTAAGGAAATGTTCAGCTCATCTCTCTAGGATCATGTCCTTATTACTAATCAATATGCCTCCATCAGCACTGAGTAGTTGTGATGCACCATAGATTTTTGGTCCATAAATTGCTTTTGGGGAATCATAAAAGAGCTTCAGATTGTTACCATCAGCACAGAACTGAATTTCATCTGCCTTCTTACTGAGCCAGGAATCCTGCATCTCTCTAAACTTTGCTTGTACTTTGCTTTTGATATAATTAAATACTGCCTTCCTGAACACAGAATTTAACAACTTCAACACTAAGGGGTTGAAGGGCTTAGAATATAGTATTCTCATGGATTTGTTCTGTGAAGTGTGAATTTAGTCAAAGGACTACATGTTAATACCTAAAGGGCCTAATGTGACCTCAAGGCACCAGGTTTCTCACCCTGGATTCTCATGTTCCAGAATTCCCTCTAACTGTAATGGTATAGAAAGGGGTAGTAGGAGGTTCATTCTAGTTGGGCTCTGTTCTATCTTGCTGGAGAATGAGATGGATACTGCTCCTTGCCTGCAACCCAGGCTGATATCTCTCATGTTCTTCAGAGTACTCCCCTTACAGGTTGAATGGGACTCTCACAAGGCAGAAGAAGTTATGAACTTAGAGTGGCTGCATTTTGCAATGGACAGTCTTGCCTTTTCCCTTTCCTAAAGCTGGGTTCCCATTGTTTTATGAGTTGTTCATTTCCGATATCACCACTGCCTGATCTGGAGTCTTCTTTCTGTCGCAGGGGAAGGTTTCAGGATAGGTTTTGACTCTGTAGAACAACACACCTCCACCACCACTCCCAGGATTAACTGATCACTTGAAACCTCATTACCAAGTTTTCCAGCTCATGTTTTGGGATATTTTCTCTTCTTGCACTTGCCTTTCTCCTGAATGGAGGGCTGGAGAATGGAACAGTAAACTCTTCTCAAAACCTTCCATTATAGAGGACTCTGAACTTTAAGAATTTTGTGAGCAAATCTCAATTTTCTATAAACATCCTTGATCGATTTGAATTCTATAGGATATCCTGCACCAAACAGTCCATAACTTATATTCTGGTGATCGTTAAATGCATTTATCTCACTTCCCCTTAGGTGTGCTGTCATCCCCTGTTAGATTGTAAGATCATTGAAGGTAGAGACTGTCTTTCTTATTTTTTACATTTGTATCCCTAGCACTTAGCACAGTGTTTGGCACATAGTAGGTATTTAATAAATGTTTACTGAATTGAATCATTGAATTAAATTGAAATATCAAGTCAAGTCAACAAGGGTGGAAAATAGTTTGTGTTTTATATTTGAACAAGCTCTTTCTTTATCCTAATACTGATTACCAGCATTGGGTCGCAGTGTTGCACGGAGGTTTAAAAATCTAAAGATTGTCTTCTGTTTCAATTCCACATTCTCTTTTCTTCCTTGGCTTGGGTAGTAAAAGATATCTAGAGTTTGTTCTGATAATTATGGATCCAAGAGAAGAGGAGACATCTTGCTTCGCCTTCCTGAAACCTTAGTAATAGGCAGGTTTTGGCAATAACAGAGCCTCTACTGTGACGAGCAAGACACATTCACTGCAGGGGATAGGTATACAATTTTAACTACCTATGTTGACAAATTGCAAGACAGAGGGATTTCCCTTTTGAATAGGAAAGTTTTATTCAGAATATCAACTCTTTCATTATCTCCATCCTATGTGTAATCCTGTAGCCATTACCTTAGTGCTCAGGCAGTTCACTTTTGGCATAAGCCCTAAATCCAGTGCCCTCTTCATTCTCAACCCTAAGATAAAGCTATAGTTTTCCTTCCCTAGTTATGACTCTGAAGACAGACATTTGTGTGAATAGATTATTATATGTCTTTTGCCAATGGCTAGCCTTACTAACTTTAGAAAGACTCAACATGATAGGTCTGCCCACCTGGTGATTAACGTGTTTAATTACTACAGCTCATTATACTGTCTACTAAGACTAGAAATAGTTATAATTGTCATTGGAGGAGTAGACAAATGGATAAAATCATGAGTCTTTTAAGTACTTTTAATTAATAAAGTAAAGTATGAAAAGCAATCTAGAAATATCAAAGTGTCATATAATTATCAGCTATTTATATTTTGTTTCTTTGCCTTCAAATCTCTTTTACCAAATTTGAGAATATTCTATAAATATTGGAGATTACCTTGAAAATTATGATTAATAGGAAAACATATTTTTCTGAATTAGAGACAAAGAAAGAAAAAATACCTTTTCTAGTGCAATAGAGGATAAAACACAAACCTCAGATTCAGGAAAATCTCTTGAGTTCAAGTTCTGTCACTAATACATACTAGTTGTATGACACCAGGCATCTAAGTAAGAATACAAAATTGCAATTCAGCAAGTTTCTACACTGTTATTTTTCTAAACCAATGAACTCAAAGGTCATAGGTGATAGATCTGGACTATCTCTTTCCTTCTCATTTTTTAAAACATATATTCTACTGCATTTTTTAAACTTTCAAATAGGTATCATTATCATCTTAGTAATATATTTTACATTGGAGAGGAATCTATAATTAGTCTAATACAAAACTTGTTCTAATAATATTTATTATTTTTTGCCTAGTAGCATGCAAAGTAAGAAGAGCTCTAAATATAGCAGTTTCAGTTTTTCATAATTATTTTCTCTTTATTGTGGCAGATACAAAACAGTGATATTAATACAAATCACAATGCAATTTCAGTGTTTCTGTTGAAAACCAGGGAAAATACAGGAAAGGTCAAAATTATATTTCAAATGTTATTATGAACATTATAAGATAATGTATGCATGTACATATATTTATATATACACACATAAATATAGAAAAATACTGCACACACATATATTTATACATATATATGTACACATGTGCGCAAATACATACATTCAAACACATCGATAGATAGATAGATAGATAGATAGATAGATAGATAGATAGATAGATAGACAGATAAAATTAGATACGTGACTTTGATCCCACAAAATAAATATCCTGAAATGGATGATTGAACTTGATCATAGAACGTGCATTCAGTTAGTGCTTATTACGTGCCAGAGATAGTGACAGGTTCTGAAAGTATGAAGATAAGAGATAATGCCATGTCTTCAGGGATCTCACATTCCATCAAGGACACAATATGTACACTTATGTAAACAAATATGTAAACAAAATATAAAAAGGTGCAATGTAAATCAGACACTAACAGCCTGGGAGGTCAGAAATAGCCTGTAGCCTGATCATATAATGAAATAAGCAACAATTTTGTGCTGAGATACTCTGGTTTCAAATCCTATTTGTTTTTTCATTTACCTCTGTGAACTTTGGCAAACTATTTAATTTCTCTAGCCTCAGTTTACTCATCTTTAAAAGATGAAAGTTGCAGTACATGACCCCTATAGTGTATTTTGGCTTTAAAGATATAGTCCTAAAGTTTAGGATTATAAAACACCTTGTCTCAGTGTCATATTGAACAGTGTTGAGTTATCTGAGCAGGGAAGAGTTTAAAAAAATATTTTCCTTGTTCCAGAAGAATTCCAACACAGTTTTTAAAGTAATTTCATTCAGAAAAGTCTTACATTTTTTCCAGTATTTACTGCTGAAAATTTTAGCATTTACTGAGAAAAAAATGTTTTGACAGTAATAATATTAATAACAAAAATTCCACTTCATTAAATGTCTTTTTTAATCCAAATGATTGCTCCTTCCAGTAATGCAAATTACAACCCTTTAGTACCATTGTAGATGGTTTTATGATTTGTTATAGTAAAAAATTTCATCGTTGAGTGGATTAAACTTTATTCATGAGAATTCTTCACTCATTTGTATTATCTAAGTAAAAAGAAATATCCTGAAAATTGACTTATTACAGAATGGGAGAGAATATTCATTTTTTAAGTTGGAAGACTCATATTCTTTTGGCTTCAGAACATTTTTCTAATAAGATATCCAATTATCCTAAAGTTTATCCTTACTCTACTTATCTTTTCTTCTGTGATACATGTAAACCTGCAAATATGCCTGATCAAATTTCATTCAGCTTCCATAAATAGTTACTACTCTCCCAAGAAACATTTGTTATTCAAATATTATTTTTGAAGGGAAATTCACCCACTTTGCACTTAGTTTTGTTTTTGTTTTGGACAAGGGGGTAAAAAAAATGTTTCTGGGTGAGCCTTAACTAGAATATTTTACCCACATATCACCCTTAAAATTGGTTGTGATGAACTCTAAGTAACCTAAGTATAAAAAAAAGTATTGATCATGCTTTCTTACATCTTGCACAGAGCTGTTAGAGTTATTTCCATGAATTATAGTCTGAAAATGTCATACCGCATACCACCCTAACCCATTACTCCCTAGGGTTTTTTATTTTGAATAAGATGAAGTATAAATTTATCTCTCTAATGGTTCTTCTTACACATTTTCCCCATCACATATTATATTGTGTAGGTATAAAAGCCAACTTTTTCTACTAAAATGATACTGCATTTCCACTGTACATACTTTTGTAGTACCTCTCCCTCATTTTAGCTATCCTTTCTTGGCACCTCACTTTTTTTTTTTTTTTTTGGGAATTCTTAGCTTCATTCAGGAAAATCTAAAGTACTATCCTTTCAGGTCCTTCCTGGTTCTTCAAGCTGTTGATGACCTACTATCCATGCTGCATCTTTGTATGTGTCATACATCTATATCTATCTACCAGTCTATTTATCTGCCTGTCTATCAACATGTATCTATATATCTCTATATATGCAGTTAGATAAACAGACAGACAGACAGACAGAGAGAGAGAGAGAGAGAGAGAGAGAGAGAGAGAGAGAGAGAGAGAGAGAGAGAGAGAGATGTACATGTCTCCTTGGCACAATGTTTTAGTCCTTCATTCTTGACTTCTGTGTGAATTGGATTTAAGCGAGGCACTGTTGCAAGAAGTCATTATTATCACTCTCTCTTCCTTAGTTATCAAAGTCCAGTGATAGTATGTGAGCTCCTCAAAGACAAGGGCTTTTCTTTTTTTCTCTTAGTATATTCAAAATCCAGCACTTTCCCTGGCACATAGTAATCAATAAAATAAGTATTTAAAAATTTTAAATAAAACAATAGTAAATGACAAATGTACACTGAGTGATCAAGATAAATTATCCATTTCAGAATATTGATGCTGCCTATTTTTATGTTATAGAACTCACTTCTCCATTTCATAACAGCTTAAAAAATTCAGAGTTGTCATGAATATGCAGTGGTTTGAGACTGGATATTGAAATCATCTAGTTAATCCTTGCAGGAAAGGCAATACAGCCGATAAAAATCTAACCTTAATGTAAGCTCTTGTAAAAATAAAAATATTACTTGAATATAATTTTGTACTTTCTATGTTAGACTAAGATAAATTCTAAAATACTTTCCCTCACTCCCAAAAAGTACCCAAATTTCATAATGAGCTATTATTATTAGAGATATATTTCATGAAGTTAAATTTTACTTTTTTAAGAAATGTCTACAAAATTCAGATTTGAAGATAGATTGTTGTAGTAAGAGTCAGCAAGGAGACTTATACTTCAGACCCAACTTTGCCACAGGATAGCTGTCTAATATGAATCTCAGTTTTATCTACAGTCTCACTGATTAACTCTATAGAATGACTCAAGTTTGAATATCTCTTCAGAAATGTGTTACCTGTATGAACAAGGGCAAGACTGGTAATTTTGCAATGCAACAGATAATCCTTTAAGATTATAACCTTTATATTTTCTTTTTATTCATTTTTATAAAAATACATTATGCACACCCAAAAATATATGTATATACATATAATTTTGTGTGTATATAATATATATATATATTTGCCTATATTTGGGTTTTATTTTCAACTTCAGGGCCATTTTTCTCCTCTGACGGATGAAGTCATGTAGTTTATTCATATTTAATATTTAACTTTTCATCAAAATCAATAGAGAATTTATTCATTAATTATCTACCTGCCACACTAGCTTCTAATTGACCCAGAAGGTCAAAAGAAAAAGGATAATTGTGTTAGACTAAATTGTAAACCACTGCCCAATGTCTAGTGGGGAGTATTCCATGCTAACAAAATTACTAGTGACATCACACATCTTGATACCTCAATAGACCCTTCAAACGTCACTAAAAATATTTTGAATAAAAAGGAAATAATGAATATGACACGTTTTTCAAACTTTAAAATATTATATGGCTTAGTTATTAATTGTTTTTTTTTATAGAAAATTTGTCACATGTTTATTGTGAAGAAACATCCTAATGGACTTTAACATATATAAACGTGAATTGTTGGTGTTACTATTTCTATTATTTATCATTTTGTTCAACAAGAGGAAGAAATTGCTTTGCTATTTCAATAATTCAAGAAGAGCATAATGAACAAGAAATCGGCCCTTTGTTTCTTCCTCTGAAAAGAATAAGTTTGAGACAAATTTAGTCCTTATATTTATAGATATACACATATTGATAAAACCCCCTCATGTGATTCTTACTTATTTATTCTTTTTTATGATTACTTAAAAGTGGTGTTTCAACTCACCTTTCAGAATTTCCTCTATGGGAGCTCATTTTGGAAAAGACAGAAAATAAATATTTAGTAGACTTTGCAGAGAACTAAGTAGGGAAAAAATAAAAATGATGATAGACATTGTATTATTTTTTTCTCTATGTACTCCTTTATCATACTTTGTACATTTGATAGCTTTTCTATAAATGTCCCAGTTTCAGATATAAGTGCAGCTGTTGATGTTATTACTGTACCTTCGTTTGCTGCTTTCCTTTTTAGTTTTCAGGATTGCATAGGAGCAACTCTCATGTTTCTTATAATTATTGAATCACTCTATACAATTTTTTTGCCATCAGAATTTATTTCATTTTGAAAATTCCATTTTTCATTATTTTTTTAAAGTTTATATGGAGTCTCATTCTATTTAATGTGAAAATGTCTTAATTTATTGTGTTAGTGTGGGTTTAATGAAAAAAGCTCCAGGTGAGGAGTTAGGAAACTTGGTTTTGATTTATAATGTACCTTAAAGGTTCTCTTATTTTTCATTGTCATAAAATAGAAAACCTAGAAATGCATCACCTGTTATAAAATATAATGACAGAATGATTTAGTTCTGGAAATTTGATTTCCTTAATATTCCTGACTGGGGTTAGACAATGGTTAAAGAAGAATTAATTTTATTTAATTATTATTTATATTTAATGTGTATGGAGAAAAGAGGAGAATAAACTTATTAGTGCCTACAATACACAAGCCACTAGGCTAAGTTCTTTTCAAGTATTGTCTCATTTGATCCTTGCAACAACCAGGTGAATAGGTGCAATTATGTCATAATTTTCAGATGAGGAAGTTAAGGAAGGCAAGGGTTAAATGACAATAATAACACATACATTTATTCAGCTTTTATTATGTGCTAGGCAATGTACTAAGTTCTTTACAATTATTATCTCTTTTGAGCCCACAACAACCCTGGGAAATACACACTATTATTATCCCCATTTTGCTGTTGAGAAAATTGATGTAGACAGAGGGTAAATGACTTTCCTAGGATCACAGAGCTTGAAGTAGCTATCTTTGAATTTGAGCTCATATCTTCTTGATTCATAATCACCACTCTACAAGATATGGTACATAGCTGTTTCAGATTAATTTTGGAAAATAATATTTTACCCCTGGCTTGTAAGGTTAAAAGAATAGTATGTTATTAAATTTGAAGTATAATTCTGAAAAAAAAATATCCTTTAGAAAATAGTATTCTCTCTTTGTAAAAAGAATAGTGTTAAGTTTTCAAAGTACTTTCATAGAAAGACAATAGGATGGAGAGAGGGAATAAGCATTTATGTAGTGCCCAGGATGTACCAGGTACTGTGCTAAGCATTTCTTACAAAATATCCCATTTGATCCTCATAATTATCCTATCAGATTGGTTTTATGATTATCTGAATTTTATAGTTGAGGAACTTGAGAGTAACTGAAATTAAATGATTTGCCCTGGGTCACACAGCCAGTAAATATCTGAAAGCTGGCTTTGAACTTCTGTCTTCCAGATTTCAGTCCCAGTACTTTATTTACTATTCCATTAATTGCTGCTGATTTGTTGATTAGACATTTTTTCCAACAAAGTTACATTGATTCAAAATTTCTCACCTGTATGTTTAGCTTAGTTTGTACCATAATATGAAAAATACAAGATTTTCAGGTTCCCAAATCAAGTGAAAGTTATGATTCCTGGTAACAATGGTCTCATATATATGGGACAGGCTAATTGGTGAAAATCAGATGTATAGACACAACTGTAGTCATTTTGTTATCTCTCCTGCATATACCATCAAATTTATATGCAAAACAAACCAAGTTAGTCTGTTTCACTAAAAATTTCCAGTGAATCTGGAAACACATTTATATTATGTCATAAGTATTTAGTCAATTATTAAAATATGCTTTAACACCTGTTTTGCTAAAAAAAAAAATAAAAGTACATAAGTGGCATTTCTCTCCTCAAAACAAAAGTATTCAAATAACCTAGAATGAAAAAAAATTAAGAGAAAAACTACTTAAAATTATACTGTCGCATTTATATTATATATTTATATCATATACTTACATTAAAAAAGACATGAGTATTTATCAGACTTTCTCAAACATCTGCTGAGGAATACTTTTCTAGCTACGAATTAATATATGGAACCATGAATTCACGAAAATTAAGTCATGAAATGTGGTCTCATTGTAAAACTCTGTGTCATTAATTTAAAAAGTTCTCAATGACTATTTGTGATATCAGTTTTGAATGAAAAGAAACCCTTTCCTGTATAGCTGCTGAGACATTTTCCTTCTAATGGTACAGTTGGCTTACATCTGCATTACAAAATATGATCCCATCTTCCCATTTCTCTAACAGAAAACTATCACTTAGAATCCCATCATTACACATGGATTCAACATCACCTTTCATTTTATCATTTCTATTATCTCACACACTTGGAGAGGTTTGAATTGCCAAATAGCACAGTGTCATTATATCTTACATGAGCCTCCTTCTTTATCAAATGCCTAATAGGGCAACTCAAGTTCATAATTCTTGGCACTTATAACATTAGTGTCAAAATATCTTTTAAAGATTAGGTTCACAGTGGATCTTCTGAATATTTCTTCATATTCTGAGAGATTCTGATATATAATTTAGAGATAATTCAAATAGTTTCTTAAGTAAGTGATTAAAGGATAGAACAATAATACTTGCAGATAGGCTCCTTAAAATCTAAGTACAGTGATAATTATGTACACTAAATCTTATTTTTCCACTATTTCATACTGCAATATCAAAAATATAACTTCCCAAAATGAATATAAAAATAAAATAAAGATCATAGAATCATAGATTCAGCTGGAAGGAAAATGAGAATCGTTTTATCTTATTCTTTCAGTTTATACTTGAAGAATCTAAGGACAAAAATGTTAACGGACTTCTCTCAAGGTCACATGGTGTGTAGGAGCCTTAGCAAGAATTAGAATTCAAGTTCTTTGCATCTAGTGATCTTTACACTGCAACATATTTTTCATTTCAAATTTATTGAAACAGCAAGAATTTTAATTTTAACAATGTTACATTGTTTCAATTTAAGCAAACATTATGCATGCATAACATTTCACATTTTTCAAAATTCTCTCACACTCTTTACCTTGCTTGATATGCATGGCACTGCATTGATTATGGTAAAACACATTCCCTCTATAAAAACGATTATGAATGTTGTAATTTTTAAATGAATTAAAATACAGAGTGAAATTTTTGTGTTAAAATATATTAGGTATGTCTTAAATATTTTTCACTTAAAAATATGCTTTATAAATCACAGAAAAGCAGTAACGGCTACTCTGTGGGAAGACTCAGATTTTAAAGTAAGAATTCTAAAGATCATTTCTATATTTTAAAGATTGATATTATCTACTGGGAGAAGGTACATGCAAAAAATTCAAAAGTAATAGTTAGGAAGAATTGGAAACTAGACTGCATAAGTAATCTCATCAATTTAATTTTTCCCTTCTATAATTAAGATCACAATCCATCCAAGCCTACCTGTCCCATAAGATTCCCAACGAATCTTCCACAGTTCATTTGAGTAGGTCAAAAAATGAACTGAAGTTGCTTTTTTTCCTTTCCCTGGACAGTGGAACATTTTTCCATACCTCTGTTTTGTAACATGACCAGTCTATTTTCTCTTTCTGTCATAAAATATCTTAATATATTTTACTCATGTTCTCAATGAAAATCAGGGATGGATAATATTATAATCTGTGATATTGAAAAAAACAGAATTGGGACAAAAACATATATCATGACATAAAAATTTCCATATTCCGAGAAAGATAAACTTAATTTATCTTAATCAACCAGAGAGAGGAGAAAAATAGAAAATTGGATCGATTACTAAAATAGGAAATTCCAAGATGACACCAGCTGAGATATTATAATGATGTTGATGATATTAATCAATGACAGAGCCAGAATAAGTGTAGTGTAAGCTGAGCTCTGACCTAGATTACTCTTTTTTTCAAGAGTATGCAAGAGGGACAGCGTCATGAATAGGATAAAACTTTGTCTATATAATGACCAGTCATCTGCCATGACTTGTTTTTCTATTTTCCATTGACCCATTTCACTGTGTTGCTCAGAAAGTCCACTGTATCACTCCCAGAGTCCTAATATTATGATGCTCTTCTTTGGCACAACACTTCTAACTCTGTCCTACTTCCAAAGACAACAAGTTTTTATCCACAGTTCATTTATTCCATGCCCTGCTACCCTTTTTCCAACTTTGCCATGCTTTTAAGAATTTGCCCTCAGAAAAATGCTTCTAAATTATAGCTATGGACAAAACAGTTTCCAGTTAGAAGTAAAAATGTATGAATCTGGTTGTCAAAAGACACTTCTCTCTCTTATAAAAAGGGGTAAAGATATTCAGCGTACAATAGAATAGACAAATATTTCCTAAACACATGTCCACAGCAATTATGAACCATTTCAGAAAAGTAGAATTACTGCAAACCTTACTTATTTTTAAACCTACTGACAAAAAGAAGAAATTACATAACATAATGAGTCAGGTTTTATTCAAGGAAGACTTAAGTTAAAACCTCACATTTAGCATGTACTATTGGCTATGTAATGCAAATTCTCAGTACACTAGAGTTTGGACAATGAAGAGGGTAAATTACAGAGAAAATAATGTCAGGTTATACATCTAACTATTTAGAGTGCTTGCAATTGGCTAGTTTTGAAAAGTGAGAGTTACATATCACCAAGATTAGCAAGAATAGTTAAAAATCATGCAAACGAATATGATTATCACTCATATTAATTAATATAGTCTTCTCATCTGCAAGTGATCCATTCTCAATATCCATTTAATCAGCATATTTTGAGTCCTGGATGTCTGATGTAATAATTTGGTCCTCAGATCTTGTTTCTTGGATAATAGGTTTTATTTTCAGAACAGCTCTAAAGGGGGCTCTGTTTCTCAGGTTAAAAATCTGGAGGTCCCTATACAATTCTGCTTCTAAAAAGAAAATATTATTGTTAAATTTGGTTTCCCAATATTGAAACTTCAGGGAATGACAAATTATATAATATTTGTCCTTTCTATCCTCACCTGATTCCTGTAACTCATATAAGAATCTTTATGGGGAGGAGCCAAGATGGAGGAGTAGAAAGACTCACGTATACTAGCCCAAACCCACAGCCCATATTTTTCCTGCAAAAAGAACTCCCCACAAATTCTGAAGTACTGAAAGGCACACAGAAACACAGTGGAAAAGATTTCTGTTCCAGAGAGCCCTGGAGAGCCGCCCCCAGGGGTCTGTTGTGCCCCGGAAAGCAGAGCCCACCCCTGTGCTGCCCTGGCTGTGTGGCCCCAGAGGAGCAGATCCGAGCAGGCTTCAGGGAAAGAACCTCCGGCGGCCATGAAGGTCCCTCAACCCACAGGTGCTACAGGTCAGTGAGAGAGAGTTCTGGGCTGGCCGAGAGGGGAGCAGGGTGTCTCCATGACTTGGGCCCCCTCAGGAAGAAGTGGCAGAGGTATCTGCAGAGGCAGTGGCAGAGGCAGTGGTAGAGGCAGCGACAGAGGCAGCAGTGGCAGCCCGGGACTCCCAGAGCAGCAGGCAGAAGTTCAGGGCCATTACCAAAGGTCCCTGCATAAACCCTCTGAGGGAACTGAGCCTGGGAGATGGCCCTGCCCCCACCCAAAGACCAGAACTTAAGCTCACATTGAATAGCAGCCACATCTGCCACGGAAAGCCCATTTGAAACTCAGAACCCAAGCACTAGCTAGGAGGATCTAGGCGGGGGATGCGGGGGGAAAGGAATCTCAGAAGTCAAGTAACTGGCTGGGAAAATGCCCAGAAAAGGGAAGAAAAATAAGACTATAGAAAGCTAATTTGATGAGGTACAAATGTTCCCGCCTTTCAATTCTGATGACAAGGAACTATTCTTACCATCAGGGAAAGACGTGGAGGTTGGGGCCTCTCTATCCCAGACATCCCAGGTGGATGTCCGGTGGGCTCAGGTCATGGAAGAGCTCAAAAAGATTTTGAAAATCAAGTTAGACAGATGGAGGAACAACTGGGAAGAGAAATGAGAGAGATGAAAGAAAAGCATGAAAAACAGGTCAATTCCTTGGTAAAGGAGACCCAAAAAAATGCTGCAGAAAATGACACCTTGAAAAATAGGCTCACTCAATTGGCAAAAGAGGTTCAAAAAGCCAATGAGGAGAAGAATGTGTTCAAAAGCAGAATTAGCCAAATGGAAAAAGGGGTTCAAAAGCTCACTGAAGAAAATTGTTCTCTCAAGATTAGAATGGAATAAATGGACGATAATGACTTTCTGAGAAACCAAGAAATCATAAAACAAAAGAGAAAGAATGAAAAAATGGAAGAGAATGTGAAATATCTCATTGGAAAAACAACTGACCTGGAAAATAGACCCAGGAGAGACAATTTAAAAATTATGGGACTACCTGAAAGTCATGATCAAAAAAAGAGCCTAGACATCATATTTCAGGAAATTATCAAGGAAAACTGTCCTGAGATTCCAGAACCAGAGGGCAAAATAAGTACTGAAGGAATCCATCAATCACCACCTGATAGGGATCCAAAAAGAGAAACTCCTAGGAACATTGTCGCCAAATTCCAGAATTCCCAGGTCAAGGAGAAAATGTTGCAAGCCATTAGAAAGAAACAATAGCAGTATTGTGGAAATACAATCAGGCTAACTCAAGATCTAGCAGCTTCTACCTTAAGGGATATAAGGGCATGGAATAGGATATTCCAGAAGTCAAAGGAACTAGGACTCAAACCAAGAACCACCTACCCAGCAGAACTGAGTATAATACTTCAAGGGAAAATATGGTCTTTCAATGAAACAGATGACTTTCAAGCATTTTTGATGAAAAGACCAGAGCTGAATAGAAAATTTGACTTTCAAACACAAGAATGAGAAGAAGCATGAAAAAGTAAACAGCAAAGAAAAGTCATAAGGGACTTACCAAAGGTGAACTGTTTACATTCCTACATGGAAAGACAATATTTGTAACTCTTAAAAAGTTTCAGTATCTGGGTATTTGGTGGGACCATATACACACATACAGACACACACATGTACACATGTGCACGCACAAACACACACATGCATGCACATACAGAGACAGAGAGCACAGAGTGAATTGAATAGGATGGGACCATATCTTAAAAGAAATTAAGGTAAATGGTGAGAGAGAAAGGTAGTGGGAGAAGAGAGGGTGAAATGGAATGGGGTAAATTATATCTCATTCAAGAGGCAAGCAGGAGAATTTTTAATGGAGGGAAAAAGAGGAGAGCTGAGAAAAACACATGAAGCTTACCCTCATCACATTCGACTAAAGGAAGGAATAAAATGCACACTCATTTTGGTATGACAACCTATCTTTCAATACAGGAAAGTGGGGGAGAAGGAGATAAGCAAGATGGGGGGCATGATCGAAGGGAGAGCAATGGGAGGAGGGAGCAATTTGAAGTCAACACTCGGGGATGGACAGGATCAAAAGAGAGAATAGAGACAATGGGGGGGCAGGATAGGATGGAGGGAAATACAGTTAATTTTACACAACACGACAATTATGGAAGTCATTTGCCAAACTACACAGATAGGGCCTATATTGAATTGCCTGCCTTCCCAAAGGTAATGGGTGGGGAGGGAGGGATGGGGAGAATTTGGAACTCAAACTTTTAGGAACAACTGTTGAGTATTGTTCTTGCTACTAGAAAATAAGAAATACAGTTAATGGGGAATAGAAAGTTATCTGACCCTACAGGACAAAAGAGAAGATGGGGACAAAAGAAGGGAGAGATGATAGAAGAGAGGGAAGATTGGTGAAAGGGAAAATTAGAGTGCTTGGTGTATTGGGGTCGGGGGAGGGGATAAAAGGGGAGAAAATTTGGAACCCAAACTTTTGTGAAAGTGAATGTAAAAAGTTAAATAAGTAAATTTATATTATATTAAAAAATCTTTATGAATTTATGAAAGTCCAACTTCAAAATGAATGTTTCTGCCCTGTAAATTATCAGTTATCTGAAATATCGTAAAATAGTTTTACTTTCTTTATCTTTAGCAATATAATTTCTGTGTAAAATTATTAAGCCATTTTTGAAAACTTTATTATGAAAACATACTCATAGCTTGTGTTTCCATGGTAGATAAATTTCGAAGCCCATAATATACAACTGTATATAGTTTTCAGGGAAAAATATGCTCCTGCTGTTTTTTCAAAGTGTATTCTTCCATTTAATTAGAAAACTTTTAGATTTTTGTCTTATCACTTTTTCTAATTGTTTTACTCTTAGGAAGATATACTCTCAATATTATAATTTGACCACAAATAAAGTTCAAAATTTAAAAATGTTCACACATACATTCTATTTTTGCAACACAGAGATTTTCCATTATAAACCAATTATTTCATAGATTTAGTATTTTACTCATAAACTGTCTTGATAACAGAAATTTGATGTAAAAGGAAAAGGAGGGACATAGTTATTACAATGTCATATATCAAAATGGGGAAAAACTCCCTTAGCATCAATTATTAGAACATCTGAAAACCAGGATGAAAAAAAAATAGAACCTAGAAATCATCTCTCAAGAAATTATCAAGGAAAATTTCCTTGATATTTTAGAAGCAAGAGGTAAAAGAGAAATTGAAAAAATTCACTGATCACCTCCTGAAAGAGATCCCAAAATGAAAACTCCCAAGAATGTTATAACCAAATTCCAGAGCTCCCAGGTCATGGAGAAAACATTGTTAACAGCCAGAAAGAAACAATTGAAGTATTGTGGAGCCACAGTCAGGATAACACATGATTTAGCAGTTTCTTCTCCAGAGGATAACAGGGCATGAAATATGATGATTCAGAGGTCAAAGAAACTAAGATTATAACTAAGAATCACCTACTGAGCAAAACTGTGGGAAAAACTTCAGGGGAAAAATGGGCATTCAATGAAACAGAGAATATTCAAGCATTCTCGAGGAATCAACCAGAGCAGAATATAAAAGAAAAAGTTTACTTTCATGTATAAGACTCAAGAGAAACATAGTAAGGCAAACAGGAAAAGGAAAACATAGAGGATTTAATAAGGTTAAGCTATTTTCATGCCTACACAGAAAGTTGATATTTGTACCTCAAAAAATCTTTCTCATTATTTGGGGAAGTAGGATTATATATAGGCAGAAGGCACAGGTCTGAGTTGAATATGCAAGGATGGCATCTAAAAAATGTAAGGGTTAAGGAAGAAGAATGCTCTGGAAGAAAAAGAAAGGGAAGGGTAGAATGACATAAACAATCTCACCTAAAAGAGGCAAAAAAAAAAAAAACAAACAAAACTTTTAGAATGGAGGGGAACATGGGGGAAGTGAGGAGAAGTGAACCTTACTGTCATAAGAATTGGCTGTGGGTGGGTGGGGCGAAGCCAAGATGTTGGAGAAGACAGACTTCTTGAAGGTCCTTGACATAGCCCATAAAATTCCTGTAGAAAATGACTGTAGACAAATTATGGAGCATCATAAGTCACAGGGAGACAGAGTGAAGGAGATTTTCAGCACAGGACGTCATGAAAGGCTGAGAGGAAGGGTCTATAACACTGGGCCCAGAGTAGGTTTCACAGCCCATCAGGGGCAGGATTCAGAAAAAGTTTCGGGGAGCCACTAGCAGCACCAGTTTCCAGATTGATCAACCCACAATAGCCACAGGCAGCTTCCCAGTGAGAAAGCTCCTTCACCCAGCAGAAGGGAACACTGTCTGAACTGCCAGCAACAGTCACTGCAGAGGCAGAATCCACTTTTGAAACCCTCTGTCTAAAGGTCTTGGGGATACTGAGTGACTGATCTGAAAATCATCCCTGAGCATGGCCCTAGGGTGAAGAGGAGCAGTGGTTTGGTGGAAATGGAGGCAGTTGCAGAGAGGGAATTCTGCTGTCAGAGTCTGGGCAGGAAAGGTTTTGGTTGCTCTACAGCAGTGCACAGGCCAGGAGAGGAGTAACACCTCTCTCTTGAATGTGCCACTTTGAAGGAATTGGGAACTTAAAGGTCCCCAGAGTATACCCTCCTCTTGACAAAGGACTCAAAAGTCAAGTAACTGGCTTGGAAAATGCCTAAAAAAGGGGAAAAAAAAACCAAGATTATATAAGGTTACTTTCTAGGTGAACAGGTATTTTCTTCCATTCTTTTGGATGAGGAAGAATAGTGAATACCATCACATGAAATTAAGGCTTCTGCATCCAACACCTTCCAAAAAAATATACAATGTTCTCAGGCCATGGAAGAGCTCAAAAAGGATTTTGAAAATCAAGTAAGAGAAGTGGAGGAAAAACTGGGAAGAGAAATGAGAGCAAAAATCATGAAAAGTGACTCAACAGCTTGCTAAAGGAGACTCAAAAACGGCTGGAGAAAATAGTATCTTTAGAAATAGGCTGTTACTATGGCCAAATGTGAGCAGTGCAGGATCAGAGCTTTCCAAGACAGCCCACCTCAATAAACAGAGAGAAGATCCTGAACTCTGGGGCAGTGAAGCCAGCAACTGCCAACACCAGGACCCCCGGCTTGTCTCAGCACCCCAGTGGAAACAAAAAGATACTAGGGAATAAAACTGAGCTTCCCAATGCTCTAACTCAGCAGAGGAGACTCAGGAGTCCAGACTGCCCCTTCCCCACACTTAATGAGCTATCTCCAGGGTTACTGCTGGGAAACCCTAAAAGACCTAATCAGTCAATGCTTTTAAACACCAGTCAGCTCAGCACCAGGTAAGAATTAGCAATTAATTTATACTTGAAAAAAACAGAGACACAACACACAAAGCCTCAAGCTTTAGGCACAAAAACTGCGGGACAGAGGTCACTAGGCCACAGATGCAGAGATCTGCTTTAAAAGTCAGGAAAAAGGATGATTACCATGATTAAAAAGTGAGACAGAAAGGAAAAGATCATAGAATTTTTCTGTGGGGACAAGGACCAAAACTCAAATACCAAAAAGGTGAGTATTGAGACTGTACTCAAACCTGAAACTTCAGAAGGGAATATGAACTGATCACAAGCACAAAGAGCCTTCTTGGAAGAGTTCTGGATGGAATTTAAAACCCAAATCAGAGAAACAGAAGAAAAACTGACCAATGATTTTAAAAATATGAAAAACAATTCAATGTAGAGAACAGCTCCTTGAAAAGAAAAATAAAACTGGACAAATGGAAAAGGAAGCACAAAACCTAACTGGTGAAAATAACTTCTTAAAAGCAACAATTCGACAGATGGAAAAGAGATGCAGAAGTTAACTGAAGAAAACAATTTGATAAAAAATAGAATCGAGCAAGTAGAAGCTAATGAATCTATGAGACATCAAGAACTATTCAAACAAAATCTAAAGAATTAAAATATAGAAGAAAATGTAACATATTTAATTGGACAAACAACTGAACTGGAAATACATCCAGGAGAGAAAATGTAAGGACTACCAGTCTACCAGAAACTCAAAAAAAAAAAAAAAAAAAAAAAGAGCCTGGACAATATCGTCCAAGAAATCATCAAGGAGATTTGTCCAGAAGTGCTAGACCAAGAGGGCAAAATAGCCATCAAAAGAATCCACTGTTCACCTTCTGAAAGGGACCCCAAACTAAAAACACCAAAGAATATCAATGCCAAATTCCAGAACTATCAAGAGGAGAAAATACTGCAGGTAACCAGAAAGAAACAATTCAAATATCAAGGAGTTTCAGTCAGGATCACACAGGACATTTTAGCTCCTACCTTAAAAGATCAAAGGAATTGGAATATAATATTCCAAAACTCAAAGGAACTGGGACTTAACAAAGTTGAGCATAATATTTCAGGCAAGGAGACGGACATTCAACAAAATAAGTGATTTCCAGACCTTCCTGATGGTCCTGAAAAGACCAGAGCTCGATATAAAATTTGCTCTTCAAATGTAGATCTCAAGAGAGGAATAAAAAGGTAAACGGAGAAAAAAAAAAAAACAAACCTGCTAAGCAATATGGCCAAACTGTTTACCTCCCATTAAGGGAAGATGATACTTGTTAATCTTAAGAATTATACTTGCATTATGAAATGTAAAACAGATATACCTAGATAGAGGAAGTGGATATAACTTAAATGATGTGATGATAACAAATGCGGTTTAAGGGTGTGAAGGGACTGAATGAGAGAAGTGAAAAGGAGGAGGCAGAAAAAAGTATAAATCTCATCACAGAAAGAGGCACAAAAATATATTAAAGTTGAGGAAAAGAGGAGAAGGAAATGATTATTGTTTGAGAGGTACTCTCATCTGATTGGTTTCAAGGAGGATACAAAAAACTCAGTTAAGTATAGAAATACAACGAGCTCTATAGGCAATAGGAGGGGAAGGGGGAAAGAAAAGGGAGGGAAAGCTAAAAGGGAGGGAAGAAGTAGTAAGGAAAAAGGGGATTAAAAGATGAGGGGGCTGAAAGAAGAGAGGGAGGACTGAGGGACGAGGTGGTCAAAAAACAAAACTCTATTGTGGAGGGGAATGGAGAATGGAGAAAGAAAGGCATAAACAAGGGAAAAGGGAATGGAGGGAAAGACACAGATAGTAATCATAACTGTCAATGTGAATGGGATGAAGTCTCTTGTAAACCAGAGATGGTTAGCAGAATGGATTAAAAACCATAATCCAACAATGTGTAGTTTACAAGAAACACATTTGAAAAGGAGAGATTCACATAAGGAAAAAGTAAAGGTTGTAGGAGAACTCATTGTGCTTCAGCTGGCATAAAAAAAAAAGCAAGGGCAGCAAACCTAATCTCAGACAAAGCAAAAGCAGAAATAGATCTAATCAAAAGAGATAAGGAAGGAAATGATATCCTGCAAAAGGCACCATAGAAAATGAAGCTATTTGATTACTTAACATATATGCTCCAAGTGTTATAGCATCCACTTAGAGTAGAAGTTAAGGGAGCTACAGGAAGAAATAGACAGAAAAATTATAATAGTGTGCGACCTCAATCTCCCCCTCTCTGAACTTGATAAATTGAACATCAAAATAAAAAAGAAGTTAAGGAGATAAATAGAACTCTGGACAAGGTAGATATGACAGATCTGTGGAGAAAATATAATGGGAATAGAAAGGAATACTCTTTTTCTCAGTACGACAAGGCACATATAAAAAAATTGACCATGTACTAGGTCATACAAACCTCACAATTCTGTGCAGAAAGACAGATATAGTCAATGCATCCTTCTCAGATAATAATGCAATGAAACTTATATGTAATCAAAGGTCATGGAAACATAAACCAGAACCTAATTGGAAACTAAACAATCTAGTTCTAAAGAATGAGTGGATTAAACAGCAAATTATAGAAACAGTCAACAACTTCATTCAAGAGAAAGACAATGATATAACCTACCAAATTTTATGGGATAATGCAAAAGTAGTTTTTAGGGGAAGTTCCAGATCTTTGAGGGCCTGCATGGATAAAATAGAGAAAGAGGAGATCAATAAATTGGACATGCAGCTGAGAAAGCTTGCAAAAGAACAAATTGAGAATTCCCAAGTAAATATCAAATTGGAAATACTGAAAACAAAAGGAGATTAACAAAATTGAAATTAAGAAAACTATTGAACTAATAAATAAAACTAAGAGTTAGTTTTGTGAAGTAAGCAAAAAAAATTATAAACTTTTTGTCAATTTGATTAAAAAAAGAAAGTGCAAATCAAATTATCAGGATCAAAAATGAAAAGTCAGAACTCTCCTCAAATGAGGAGGAAATTAAAACAACAATAAGAAATTACTTTGCCCAACAGTATGACCATAAATTCGACAACCCAAATGAGATGGATGATTATTTTAAGAGTTAAAAATTTGCCAGACTAACAGAAGATAAAGTTGAATATCTAAATAACCTCATCTCAGAAAAAGAAATTGAACAAACCATCAATGAACTCCCTAGGAAAGATCTTCAGGACCACATGGATTTACAAATTAATTCTATTAAACATCTAAAGAACAGTTAATTCCAATGCTACATAGAATATTTGGGAAAATTGCCAAAGAATGAGTCCTCCCATATTCTTTTTGCGATACAAATATTGTTTTGATACCTAAACTAGGAAGAGTCAAAATAGAGAAAGAATACTACAGAACAATTTCTCTAATGAATATAGATGCAAAAAAAAAAATTATATAAGATTTTAGCAAAAAATACAACTAATACATTATGATAAAGTAGTATTTATGCCAGGAATGCCGGACTGGTTCAATATTAGGAAAACTATCAACATTAGTGATCATATCAACAACAAAACTAACAGAAATTACTTGATTATCTTAATAGATGCAGAAAAAGCTTTTCACAAAATGCAACACTCATTCCTTTTGAAAACACTGGAGAATATAGGAATAAATGGAACTTTCCATAAAATAATAAGCAGTATCTACCTAAAACCTTTAACAGGCATTATATGCAGTGGGGATAAGCTAGATCTTATTTCCAAAAAGATCAGGGGTGAAACAAAGATGTCCATTATCACCACTATGATTCAATATGGTACTAGCTGTAGCAATGTCAGCTGTAGCAATAAGAGAAGATAAAGAAATTCGAATAGGCAAAGAAGAAACTAAGTTACTACTCTTTGTATGTGATATGATAATATATTTAGAGAAATCCAGAGAATCGAGTAAAAAACTACTTGAAATAATAGATAACATTGACAAAGTTGCAAGTGACAAAATAAACCCACACAAATCTTCTGCACTTCTATGTTTTACTAACAAAGCCAAATATTAAGAGATAGAAAGAGAAATCCCATTAAAAGCTATGGTAAACACTATAAAATATTTGGAAGTCCACCTGCCAAAAAAAAACAGGGGCTATAAGAATACAACTGCAAAACACTTTTTACACAAGTAACGTCAGATCTAAGCAAGTGGAAAAACATCAGTTGCTCATGGTTAGACTGAAACAATATAACAAAAATGACAAATCTACCTACATTAATTTATGTATTCATTGCCATGCTGATCAAACTATCAGATAATTATTTTGTAAGCTAGATAACATAATATCAAAATTCATCAGGAAAAACAAAAAGTCCAGTATATCAAGGGAACTAATGAAAATAAATGCTAGGAAATGTGGTCTAGCTCTACCAAATCTCAAATTTTATTATAAAACAACAATTATCAAAACCACTTGGCACTGGCTAAGAAACTGACAGGTAGACCCGTGAAATAGATCAGGTACCCAAGACACAGTAGGCAAAGAATATAGATATCTATTGTTTGATAAACTCAAGGACTTCAGTTTCCTGGATAAGAACTCACTGTTTGACAAAATTTTCCAGGAAAAATGGATAACATTATGATGGAAACTAGGCATAGACCAATGCCTAACACTGTACACAAGAATAAAGTCTAAATGAGTACATGATCTAGGTATAAATTATGATACTATAAACAAATTAGTGGAACAAGGCAGAGTGTATTTTTCAGATTTATTCAGAATGAAAGAATTTTTGACTCAACAAGAGACAGAAAATATTATGAAATGAAAAATGGATAATATTGATTACATTAAATTTAAAAGTTTTGCACAGACAAACCCAATGCAACTAAGATTAGGTGGGAAACAAAAACTAGGAAAGAATCCCTGCAACTCATTTCTGTGATAAAGACCTCATTTCTTTAATATATAGAGAACTCTGTCAGATGTACAAGGGTGCAAGTCATTTCTCAGTTGATAAATGGTGAAAGGATATGAAAAGGCAATTTTCAGAGGAAAAAATCAATGCTATCTACAGTCATATGAAAAAAAAATGCTCCAAATCACTATTGATCAGAGAGATGCAAATCAAAACAACTCTGTGATACCATATCACTCCTATCAGATTGGCTAACATGACAAAACAGGATAATGATAAAAGCTGGAGAAGATGTGGGAGAGTTGAAACACTAATACATTGTTAGTGGACCGGTGACCTGACCCAGATATTCCATTCTGGAGAGCAATTTGGAACTATGCCCAAAAGGGCTACAAAATTATACATACCCTTTGATCCAACAATACTCCTTCTAAGACTGTATCCCTAAAAGATCATAAAAATGGGAAAGGGTTCCACATGAACAAAAATATTTGTAGCAGCACTCTTTGTGGTGGTCAAAACCTTGAAATCAAGGGGATGCCCATAAATTGGGGAATGGCTGAATAAATTATGGTATATAAATGTAATAGATTATTATTTTGATGTAAGAAATGATGAACAAGAAGACTTCCAAGGGAACTGGAAAGATTTATATTAACTGATGCTGAGTGAAAGAAGCGGAAACAGGAGAACATTATACACAGCAACAACCACAGTGTGTGAGAATTTTTTCTGGTAGACTTGGAACTTCATTGCAATGGAAGGACTTAAAAAATTCCCAATGGTCTCCTAAGGCAAAATACCTTCCAAATTCAGAGAAAGAACTATGGAATTTGATCACAGAATGTAGCAGATTATTTTCTTTTGTATTTCCTCTGGTTTGTTTTAGGATTTCTCCCATTCATTTTAATTCTTCTATGCAACATGAGTAAGGTGAAAATTTATTTAGTAGGAATTTATGTGTAGAGCCTCCATAAAATTCCATATCTTCTAAGGGAAAGAGTGGGGAGAAAGGGGCAAAAATCTAACTTATACGGGAGTGATTGTAGAATAGTGAGAACAAATAAAATCAAAAGACAACAACAACAACAACAAAAGAAATAGACTGACTCAATTGGCAAAAGAGGTCCAAAAAAGCAATGGGAGAAGAATGCTTTAAAAAGCTTAATTAACAAAATTGAAAAGGATTTTCAAAAGCTCACCAAAGAAAATAGTTCTTTAAAAGTTAAAATGGAACAGATGGAAGCTAATGACATTATGAGAAACCAAGAAACTACAAAACAAATCCAAAAGAATGAAAAAAATTAGAAGATAATGTGAAGTATCTTATTGGACAAATAACTGACCTGGAAAATAGATCCAGGAGAGACATTTTAAAAACTATGGGGCTGCAGGAAAACTATGATTAAAAAAAGAGCTTATATATCAGCTTTCATGAAATTATCAATGGAAACTGCCCTGATATTCTAGAACCAGAGGACAAAATAAATATTGAAGGAATCCACTGATCACCTCATGAACATGCTCAGAAAACAGGAATATTGTAGTCAAATTCCAGAGTTCCCAGGTAAAAAAGAAAATATTGCAAGCAGCTACAAAGAAACAATTTGAGAACTGTGGAAGTACAATGAGGATAACACAATATCTAGCAGTTTCTACATTAAGGGATTGAAGAACTTGGAATACTATATTTCAGAAGTCAAAGAAACTAGAATTAAAACCAAGAATCACCTATGCAGAAAAACTTAGTATAAGGGGAAAAATGGTCATTCAATGAAATAGATGACTTTCAAGGATTCTTGATGAAAAGACCAGAACTGAATCGAAAATTTGACTTTCAAGCACAAGAATCAAGAGGAACATGAAAAGGTAAATAGGAAAGAGAAATAATAAGGGACTTTCTAAATTGGAAATGTTTACATTCCTACATGGAAAGATAACATTTGTAACTCTTGAGACTTTTGTCAGCATCTGGTTAGTTGGAGGGATCTCACACACACACACACGCACACACACACACAGAGAGAGCACAGGGTGAGTTGAATAAGAAGAAATGATATCTTAAAAGATAAAATGAAGGGGTAAGAGGGGATCATATTGGGAGGAGAAACGGTGAAATGGAATGGGACAAATTATTTCTCATAAAAGAGGCAATAAAATGCTTTTTCAATGGAGAAGAAAAGGGGGGAAGTGAATTTTATTCTCTTCATATTTTACTTAAAGAGGGAATAACATAATCACTCAGTTTGGTATGAAAATCTATCTTACACTACAGGGAAGTAGGGGAGAAGGGGACAACTGAAGTTGCGGGGATTATAGGGGGAAGGTAAAATGGGAGGAGGGAATAGTTGGAAGTAAACATTTTTGGGGGAGGACAGGGTCAAAAGAAAGAATAAAGTAAATGGGGAGGCAGGATACGGTGGAGGAAAATATAGTTAGTCTTACACAACAAGACCATTATGGAAGTCTTTTGCAAAACCGCACATATATAGCCTACATTGTATTGCTTACCTTCTCAGTGGGGATGGGTGTGGAGGGAGGAAGTGAGAGAAGTTGGAACTCAAAGTATTAGCAAGGAATATTGAGAATTGTTTTTGCATATAACTGGGAAATAAGAAATACAGACAATAGGGTATAGAAATCTATCTTGCCATACAAGAAAGTAGAGGGGATGAGGACAAGGGAAAGAAGGGGTGTCATAGAGGGGAGGGCATACTGAGGGAAGGGGCAATCAAAATACAAGGTGTTGTGGGTTGAGAGGAAGGGAGAGATGAAAGAAAATTCGAAACTCAACGTTTTCTTGAAATGAATGTTAAAACAGAAAATAAATAAACATTAATTTAAAAAAATTAAGGAAAGATTTGATTAGAAGAAGCAATAACATATACACTGATTTCAGTATAGAATTTATCTTACCCAGCAGAAAAGTAGAAGGAAAAGGGGATATGAGTTGGGGGAGATGATAGAAGGGGGAAGGGTAGTCAGAAACAAAACACTTTTGAAGGTCTGAGTGAAAGGAGAATGAGAATAGAATAAGTCGGGGGAGGGGGAGCAAAGAATGGAAGGAAATACATTTAACAATTGCCAGCAACTGGTGGATCAGAGGTGCAGCAGTTATAGAAAAGAAAGAGATAACAACAGCGGAGTCTAGGTGAGCCTGTACCATCTGTATTTAATTGGTTTATTGATATGAGGGTAAAGATTTATATACTCTCTTAAGCAAGCAAGCAAAGTTATTCCCATGAAAACATTTTTAGTTTACATGTTTTACTCCCATATCTTAGTTCCTTCTGCGTAACAACTTTGGGTACACAATCAGGGTCAGGAAATTCTCATCTTTACTTCTCAAGAGTGGGATGGTGAGCTAATTATCTTGAGAAAGTCAGCCTTTATGCTAGTACAAGTCTCAAGTAAAACCTGGAAAGTGCCTCACATTCCAGACTCCATCAGTATTGTCCCTTTGCAAACAATCATAGTTTTGAAAAACATTTTGAATCAAGTTTCTCTGCTAAAGGCCTCATTTCTCAAATATATAGAGAACTGAGTGAAATATATATATATATATATATATATATATATATATATATATATATATATATATATATATATATATAAAGCCAGAGCCATTCTCCAATTGATAAATGACCAAGACACATGAATAGTTTTCAGATGATGTAATGCAAGGTTTTTATAGTCATATGAGAAATTACTTCAAGACTTTATTGATTGGAGAAATGCAAATTGAAACATTTCTTAGGTACTACTTCATACCTATTAAATTGGCTAGTGGGACTGACAAAGAGAATGACAAATGTTGAAGGGGGTGTGGGGAAAATGAGATTTAAAATTCACTACTGATGAAGTTGTGAAATGATTCAACCATTCTTTAGAGAGTTATTTAGAATTCTGCCCAAAGGTCTATAAAATCATGCTTTCCTTTTGAATTAGCAATGCCACTACTAGGTCTATATCCAAAAAGAGGTAGAAAGCAAAAAGGGAAAAGCATCTCTATGTACAAAAATATCTATAATAGCTCTTTCTTTGACGTCTGGGAGTTGGAAATTGGGAGGATGCCCATCAATTTTGGAATGACTGAACAAGTTGTTGTATATTATTGTGATAGAATACTATTATGCTATAAGAAATGATGAGCAGGATCTTCTCAGAAAAAAAATGCTGGAAAACCTCATGTGAGCTGATGCAAAGTTAAATGTGCTGTGTACAAAGTGACAGCAATATTGTGAGATGATCAGTTGTGAATGACTTAGCTATTCTCATCAACACAATGATCCAGGACAATTCTAAATGCCTTATGATAAAAAAAAAAAAATTCTGTACAAATGGAGAGAAAGAATTGATGGTTTCTAAATATAGACTGAAACATACTTTTTTTCACTAGCTTTATTTATCTTCAGGGTTTGTTTTTTGTGTTTTTTTTTTTTTGGTGTAAACTTTCTTTCACATGACTAATAAGGAAATATGTTTTGCATGACTGTCCATAAATAACACATATCAAATTATTTGCCTTCTCAATGAGGGGGGTGGAGAGGAATAAAGGGAGAGACATTGAAACTTAAAGTTTTAAAAAGAAATTTAAAATTTTTTTACGTGTAATTGGGGAAAATAAATGCTAAATACATTTTTAAAAGAAATGTATTTAGTAATTTTTCCTACATGTTTGTGTAACCTATTTAACCCCCCAAAATCTGTTTTCTGCTACATTAATAGCCTAAGATATAAATATCTTAGATCATGTCAACTACTTCATTTATTATAAAACTTTTCCATTTGCAATCTCATAACATAGTATATTATAAATATTTAATTTGAAAAACCTAGTTGTCTTCTTAGAAGTCTTTTTGTCTGATATGATGATGATACATCATTCTTTTGGCTTCTCTAGGAAATATGCTATTCCACAAAAATAGAATTAATAAAGTCCAGCTTTAAGTGCTGAAATATAAAAATATCTGACCATTTTAACATATATACTTGGAAAGCTTGAAGGACCAACTTTGAATCTACAGGATAGGAAAAAAAATGAAAACCATTCCTATACACAGAGACATTTGTGGCTAAGGAATGGGAATGGCATACATTATTCAATGTAATCACTGTGTAAATTAGTTTTTTCTTAATAATTTCTGTTCCAAGGGTTTGCTTCTCATTAATGGTGGACAGAAGTAGGGTGGTTGAATCTCATGAAATGAAGGTGATGTAAAAATCAAAACCATCAATAAGGCACTCGTATGCATGTTTGACTAACATGTTAATTATCAATCACGAATAATATCTTATTTTTATTATTTTTGTTGGTAGTATATTTGCTTACATAATGGTATGTATACATAACACATATGGATACCATGAATATAGATATGTGTATGTGTAAAAATACATACATAACAATATATATGTATATCCTTACTAGCTGTTTGACCCTGGAAAAGTCACTGCACCCTTTATGCCTCATTTCTTTATCTGTAAAATGAGCTGGAAAATAAAATGGCAAGCCAATTCAATATCTCCGTTAAGAAGATTTCAAATGAAGACTAGCACATGAAGTACAGGACACAACTGTAAAACAACTGAACCCAATAAGCAATACTGAAAAACATATTTACCATTTCACAATTAAATGAATGACATGAATAATACAAGTTCAATTTATACAGTGTTTATTGGTTTAAAAAAAACCTACATGATTTGGTAGAAAATAATGCCATTTTTAGGCTATTTTACAAGAATATGTTTCTCATTGATAGCCCCAAATCACTCGAGATAACTTGGGAAATACTACCAGCTGGCTTTCCAATCTTCTGATAAGAAACATTTTTCTTGCTTTTATTTTGTAGTGTGTGATTCTTCATTATCTCATACAGAGTTTTCTTGGCAAAGATATTGGAATGGTGTGCCATTTCCTTCTGTGAATTATGACAGAGGTTAAGTTATGTTTCTAGGGTCATACAGGTAGTGTATGAGTGTATGAGAGTATGACCTGCATTTGGAGAGTGATTTTTTTTTTCTAATCAGTGTTGTCATACTCTTAACAAAGTGCAGCTAGATATTGCTGGGAACATATTGACTTAGTTTTAAAATATACTGTTATTTATATTTAATTTTATTTTTATTTGCCTGCTAAATATTTCCTAATTACATTTTAATCATGTCCCAGGACACTGCAGGGAGCTACAGGCTACAAACAGCCAGTGGAGTCCTCTACTCTAGACCAATAAAATCGTAGATCAGTTCCAAATATTTTATGCTCCAGAAGAGATGACAATCTGTTTTAAATGGATTCAAAATGACACGTTAAACCAATGAAATAAGAGGCATAAAATGAGTAAAAATAAAAATTCAATATATGTATATACATGCATGTATGCATGAGTATGTAAATGTGTATGTATTTATGTATAGTCATACGTAGGTATGCAATTATATAATATGCATGAATATATACAGAGTGTTCAAGAGTCTTAGTGCAATTTTAAGCTTTTTAAGGATAAAATGCTCTGATGTCAGTGTTTGTTATGGATGCAAGCATTTATTGTAAAATTATGACTTTATTTGGACAAATAGGTAAATATTCAATTTTCACAGATTTAGAAGCAAAAACATGTTCTTGTTGTCCTTCACGTTATGATAACGGCATAGAAAATATGATATTTCTGACAAGAAATACCATTGCAAATAATGTATAAATTTAAAAATAAGATGTACATATAGAAGTCCAACCCTACCTTTTAGAGCCAAATAGACTAAATACAACTAACAATGCTTTTTCCCCTAATCTGATTAAATCAAATAAAAATGCTTATGTAATGTTCTTTGCAAACTCTAGAGTTATATTAAGAACAACTCTTAATATTTTCATTATTACTAATTGATGATTAGGTAGTTGGGTAGAGGTGAGGGTGGGGAGATGATAGAGTCCTGGTCTTAGAATCAGAAAGACCAGAGGTCAAATTTAGCCTCAGATATTTATTAACTATATGACTCTGGGCAAGCCACTTAACCTCTATTTCCCTCAGTTTTCTCATCTGTGAAATGAAGATAATGTTATATTATGCAATTAAATACACATATACATGCAAAATATGTATGTGTATATCTGTATTAATATGTATGTATATACTTCCAAACTACATATGCATGTTTATACATGCACAAAATAGTGAAATACAAGATACCATGGACTTAGGAGGGAAGGAGAGAATTAGACATGGAATGGAAGGGACAGGGGAGATCAGGAATTCAGAAGATAATGTCATTGACAACTGTGTGTAGAATGGACTGGAATGGTGAGAAATTTGATGTAGTGGCACCTATTAGGATGATGTTGCAGTAATTCCTAGAAGAAGATATGGAGAGAAGAATTAAAGTGGTAGTTGTGTAACTGGAGAGGAGTCAAATATGAGAGAAGTCAAGGTAGTAGCAGTAAGATTTGATAACTGATTATACAAAAGTGGAATGAGGACAATGAAACTGAATAGGGGATAATTCTGAGGTTAGGAACTTGAGATAGTAGGAGAATCGTAGTGATTTCAATAGAAAGAGAGAAATTTAGATGAGGTGAGCATTTAGGGGGAAAGATGATGACCTCAATTTTAGAAAATGCATTTTAAATGTCTCCTCAGTTTGAAAGATCTAATAGTCAATGGGAAAATTTTCAGTCTACTACTTCTCTCAAATATTCTATTACTCCAAGAGGTCTGTGATCTCATCAATATGGACATATACATAATTCATATCACAACCCATTCATGCCTGCTGATTCCATACCACTTGACAATTTCCGCCCATAATTTCATCACAAGGCTTCTTTCCAATGTACTGTTGATCATTTTTTGACATTAAGGGTGCCAGCAGAGTGACCAGACTATCTACCTGTTTTCCTTCACTATATCTATGTACAACTCTATCTGTTTCTGCTCAAATCTCTGGTTACATTCTTTCTACTTCTTCTCATTCATAATTCCTTCTAATACAAGCTAGCTTCTTTAAGGTCAACATACATATCTCCACTGATATTTGAGTGATCATCAGTTTTGATCAATTGAACACTATTGTTCCATGACTCACAACCATCAAGCAACATTGGAAGAATGCTGCTACTAAAAAAAAATAAAAAACAAAAAACAAAACAAAACAAAAAAAACAACAATTGAATGTTAGAAAAACAACAAGATTAACTGCCTATGAGAAATTAAAAAGTGATTTTATTGAATCTAACCTTATTTGAAAATGCAACTTCCTTATTGAAATATATATATATATATTATATATATGTATAATATTCAAAATCCCTCTGTCTTATTGCAACATTTTGTGAATGAATTGAAAATTTTGAAAATTCAAATTCTGTATCATATGAAAACAAAAGGTAAATGTTAATACATATGGGTTGAGAAGAGGAACTTTAATTCATCATAGACATATTTATATTTTTTCCTGGATAAATGTGTTCCCTTTATTCTAAACTGTTTATATACTACATCCTATTATCACCTATCTCACAAGAATTATTTTCTATTTTCATCAAGGCAAACTGCAAGAATACTCTATATAAAGTTGACTCATATGGTTAAAATTAATTATGATCAAACCATCAGTTTAATTTCTAAAATTAGACTTCAACTTAGTTGTTGACCTAATCATATTGAAAACAGTTACGAGTTTACTGCCTTCCTCTCTCACTCCCTTGTTCAACAAACTCAAACTTGTTCCTTTCTCATCTAAAAATTCTAAGACCTTCTTTCCCATCACTTTCATGATATGATCTCACACTACTCAGGAAAAATACATCTAAGGGAGGAAGGTTGTGATTTTGTTTCAAAGTGCTAACATGGTGATGAGTATGCATACCCCATGGTAGTCAAGAGATAGCTATCCCCATGCCTTACTGATGTGGAGTGGTCTCCATCACACAATATGAAGCCATTTTCTAGAACACTATATGCATGGCAACATTGTTGTGGGCCCTACTTTTCCCCAAAATTCATGCATTCACTATCCCCTCAATGGATGTGTTGCCCCATTCCACTCCAACTCTTGCTCAACTGTTTTTGACCCTGGTAAAAGGATTTTGTGACTTATCTCCATACTTTCTTCCGGGACATGCTGCTGTCTGAAGACTCTCATCTCATCCTTGTCACTCATCTCCACTTATGACTATTAGTTATTCACGGATCTCTATCTATCATTACCATCTTCTCTCAGTGGATAAAGTTATCTGCATACCCACTCTTTCATCCCACAAAATCCATGTCTACATCCATATTCCTGATTTCAGCCTACACCTGAATCCTGTGAGCATTTAATTGTAATTCATTCCCACACCCAGCAATGATTGGCTCTTCCTGCTTCAGCTTGGTTTTCACTAAATTTTTTCACATTCCCTTGTTCTTCTGTTTGTGGAATATTTCTTCCAATCTTTCCAACTCTGTCTTATCTTAGACAGAAAGTTCTCAGAGCTTCCTATCCATGTTTCTGCTGAGCTCAATTTTAATCCTTCATAAGTTCTCCTCTGCTACTTTATTTTGCCCAAAAGTCTACATAACTTGCTCTACTCAAAAACAACTCTCTTTTTCCCATGCACTATACCCTTGTGACATTGTTGTGTCTAAAGTGATATTTTCATCAAAGTAATTAATGATATTAAGTGGGAGTGTTCCTACAGTGTTTTAGCATACTGCTATGTTAATCAAAATAATTGTCTGTAGCATAATAGATCTGATTATTTCAATTATATTAATAATGAATCAAATAACTGCTCGGTCATTCTAGTTGATAACTATATAGATGAGTGAAAAAAGTCAGAAAAAAACCAGATTTACTATTCTATACCTTGTCACCATAAGACTTAACAAGCCATTCAGTCATTCTTATATTTGTTCTGATATTTAAAATCATGTAATACCTTTTTTTTTAATTCTCCCCCATCAAATGTCCTTCTCCACTGAAGGTTAATTAGAGTCGATCTAAGCAACAATAGAGATGATCTGAGGTCTTGAAAATGGTTATCAGAACAGAGCAGATGCATGCTTCTCTTATTTATAAAAACTGAAACCTGAAGACATATATTTGGTTAAAGGATGGCAAGAAACTTTGCATTTAATTCTATCCTTGTTTTCTCACTTGTGTTCATAACCCTTTTCTGTCCCTCCTCACTTCTTTTTGGCCATCACTATGATTTCACTGGTATAGGGAAGAAATGTCCACTCCACTCAATTCTGAAAATCATTAGCAACCTATAGCAACCTACAGATGTATTCCTGTGACACTGAGGAGTTAAAGACCTTATCTTGTGACCCACAGACAGTGTGTGGCACAGATATGTCTAATGTCATCTTTTTATCCACTATGCTAGAGTACCTGGCACATATTAGGTGCTAAGTAAATATTTATTGATTGAGGGTTGTTATATATTTCACAATGCATCATAATATAAACATGACTTATTTAACAACAAGACTAAAGGAAGAATTCTACAAAGGATGTGAACATTCAATATGTATGTGGAGTGAGGTAGATAGATGGTGCAAAGGATAGAATCTTGAGCCTGGAGTCAGGAACACCTGAGTTCAAATCGAACTTCAAACACTTTAGTAACTATGTTACTGTGTTACCCCAGTCAAGTTATTTTATCACTGTTTACCCTAAGTTTCCTAATGTATAAAATGAGGATACTAATACCACGTTACTGTGAGGTTTAAGGGAGATAATAATTGTAAATTACTTAACACTGTGTCTGTGATAATAAATATTTGAGTAGGCTAAAATAGCCTTCCTGGCTTTGGATTTGAACAGGAAAGAGGGATACTGAAATGTTGATCATTCCAATTGCTTATTATCCTTGCAGGGAGAAGTAACAAGGTTAGAAATAACTAAGTTCCATCCACTGCCATAACGGGGTACACACACACACACACCCACACACACACACACTATTTACTGTAATCAAAAGGAGGAGACAAAGTGTTGGCCAGGGGAGGAGGACAAAGAGATCTAATCTCTACCATGTGGCAAGGATTTCTCCCTTTGCCTCTTCAGTGTCTGGTTGTCTCTGAGTAGAGAGTGGTACAATGCTATCGAAGTCTGGTAATTTTAGTCTCTCACCAAAGATTATCAGAGAGGGGAAATTCCACAGCTCCTACCACTCGATTTTTCAAATAATGCCCATGTCATTATAGCGGACTATTTAAATGATGCCAGTGTCCCCACCATTCCACCATTGGATCCCTTTCAGTGAAGATGAGAGCCCAGATTGTTATGCACCAATCAGTAGTATATAAATGTTAGCTATCAATAATAGTAGTAGGAGTAGCATTAGTATCATCATGGGTAGTGGCAGGGTACATTTGGTCTAATGTGTACCATGAGTCAATGAGAAAAATAGTAAAAAAAAATCTGTGAACCACAGAATCATTTGAGACCATTTTTGTAGAACCTGAATGGTCCACTTGATTAATAAAGAGTGATTCATACATTGATGACTGTAAGTGATATACAGTATTTCTATCACACTAATAAGTATATTTAATGAAAAACCCATTCCATATTAAAGACATTACAATTTGTAGGGAAGAATAAAGAACAGTATAAATCTGAATTTGAACATGGCAAATGCCTATAAGACTTACGTATAACACTGGGACAATGATTTCTGTCTATACTACTTTATTAGGTCACAATATGAAACAAATGTGATACTTTATTTAATGATATTTGTACAATATCCCAACATTCACCAAAAGGTAAAACAAATCATAACAGAGAAATGTAGTAACAATGTGATCTTTGAAGGGTAATAGTCCTGGTTGAGATGAGGTAATCATACTTATGTGCAAGAGGTAATGCAGCAGAAGATGACCATTGGAAAGGAAAGACATATGTATTTTTGGAACTTGATCCAAAGCTGCCCTAACTTCATCTAAGTTATGATTCTCTTCATTCTTATAGAATTTCTAGAATTGGAATGTCTTACACATCATCTGAAACAATTGTATTATGATATAAAAACAACAAATTGAGAAAACAAATTATTGAAGGTCAGATAAATAAGCAGTACAGTCAAGACTTTGAATGTTTCTTATCCCTTTGTGATGTCTTATAATAAAAGGGACAGTCTCTGTACTTCAGAGCTGAAAAGTTCTAATTTGAGTGTAGAATCAATCAGTTAATAAATATTTATCAAATTCCTATCATTTGTCAAAAATGCCTAAATTGCAGGAAACTCAAAAAGAGACAAAAGTGAGTCCCTGTCCCCAAGAAGTTTAAATTCTATTGAAATTCCTGCTTCCCATTAATCTGATTCCTGTTATTTGTGTATCATAGCAATCTGTCATGACAAAAGGCCCTTTACTTTATGCATTCTCCACACATCATAATCCAGGACACTCTTACCTACCCTACTTCTGTTCTTATGCTACTTTGTTCTCCCCTTTACTACAAGTTCCTGAGTACTCAATAAATCATTAGTAACTTATACTTCATGCCAACTTTCTTTTTAATGATCATATTCTTTGCATGTTTAGGTGTTCAAGACTAATATTCTCCAGGATAATTTTTTTTTACATTTTCCATCAATTTTACTTTTTTTAACTTAAGAGAATGTTTTTTTCAATTACATGTAAAAACAGTTTTTAACATTCATTTTTGTAAAATTTTGAAACACTTATTTTGTAAGATTGCATTTTTTTACTCCCATGCTTCTTTTACCTCCTCTCCAAAACAAAACAATCTGATTTAGTTTGTTCATGTACAGTCATGTTAAACATATTTCCACATTAGTCATGCTGTGAAAAAAGAATCAGAACAAAAGGGAAAATCCATGAGAAAGACAAAAAAAAGGAAAAAAACCCAGTATACTTCAATTTGCATTCTGAATCCATAGTTCTTTCTATGGATGTGGATAACATTTTCCATCACGAGTTTTTTGTAATTGTCTCTAGTCATTACATGGCTGAGAAGGGCTAAGCCTAATACAGTTGATCATCACATGATGTTGCTGTAACTGTATACAATATTCTCTGCTCACTTCACTTAGCATCAATTCATGTAAATATTTCCAGGCTTTTGCTGAAATCTGCCAGCTCATAATCTCTTTTGGAACAATTACATTTCATTACATTTGTTTACCATAATTTGTTTAGACATTCCCCAGTTGACGGACATGACCTCAATTTCAAATTCTATGCCACCATAAAAAGTCTTCCTGTAAACATTATTTTTTTTTTTTTTTGGTAAATGTGGATCATTTTCCCTTTTGTATGATCTCTTTGGGATACAGACTTAGGAATGATATTGCCGAATCAAACTATATGCACAGCCTTATAGCCTTTGAGCATAGTTTCAAATTGCTCTGCAGAATGGTTACATACATTCACAACTCCACCAACAATGCATTAGTGTTCCAATTTTCCCACATCTCCAATATTTATCACTTTCCTTTCCTGTTGTATTAGTCAATCTGATAAGAGAGAAGTATTACCTCAGAGTTTTTTAATTTATATTTTTCTAATCAGTAGTAATTTTGAACATTATTCCATAGGCTTAGTATATTATGATAATAATATTTTTGATATAATTATACATATATTAATTATATAATGCATTAATACATATCATATGTTAATTAATGTATAATTACAATGCAAAATAGTGTTATATCATGATTAATATTATAAATAAATTAGTTTATTTATTATGTATCATGAATTATTTATTTATTTATTTATTTCTGAAAACTTCCAATTCATGCATTTGATTATACATTAGTTGGAAAAAGATTTTCATTCTTATAAATTTCACTCCATTCCATATGGATTTGAGAAATGAGACTTTTATCAGAAGCACTGACTATAAAAATTGTTTACCAGATTTCTGCTTTGCTTCTAATCTTATTTGCATTGGTTTTGTTTGTGCAAAACCTTTCTAATTTTAGATAACCAAAAGTATCCATTATGCATTTCATAATGTTCTCTATCTATTGTTTTATCCCAAAGTCTCTCCTTCTCCATAGATCTGACAAGTAAACTATTCCTTTCTCTCATAATTTGCTTATGGCATCATTCTTTATGTATAAATCATATACCCATTCTGAACTTATCTTGGAATAGGATGTGAGATTTTGGTTTATGCATGGTTCTGCCATATTATTTTCCAGTTTTCCCAACATTTTTCATCAAATAGTGAGTTCTTATCCCAGAATATTGAGTCCTTGGGTTTGTCAAATAGAATATAACTTCAATCATTTATTGCTGTCTCTTACATACCTAAAATATTCCATTTATCTACCACTCCACTTCCTAGCCAATACCAAATAGTTTTCATAATGATTGCTTGATAATATGGCTTAAATCTGGGATGTACCGGGCACTGTTGTTTGCTTTTTTTTCACTGGTTTCTTTGATATTCTTGACCTTTTGTTCTTTCAGATGAACTTTGTCATTATTTTTCTAGATAAATAAAATAATTTGGTGTAATTTAATTGGTATGGCACTGAGTAACTAAATGTAGGTAGAGTTGTTATTTTTATGATATTAGTTAGCTCAGCCTACCCATGAGCAACTGATATTTTCCTGTTATTTTTCCAAGTTAGATCTGACTTTCTTCATGTGAAGATTGTTTTGTGGTTGTGTTGTCATAGTTTCTGCTTTTGTCTTGGCTGATAAACTTCCAAATATTTTTTTTTCTCTACAGTTATTTTAAATGAAAATTTTCTATCTATTGCAGCCATCCTTTATAAAAAAATATAGAAATGTGAATATTTATACAAGTTTATTTTATATCCCGCAGCTTTTCTAAAGTTATTAATTGTTTTAAGGAGTTTTTTTTTAGTTGATTCTCTAGGATTCCCTAAGTATACCATCATATCATCTGTTTCCTTACTGCCTATTCTAATTTTTTCAATTTCTTTTTCTTGTCTTATTGCTAAAGCTACCATTTCTCATACAATATTGAATAATAGTGGTAATAATGGGTTTCTTTGTTTCACCTCTGCTCTTATTAGGAAAGATTCTGGCCTGTACCCATTACATATAATGCTTGCTGGTGGTTTTAGATAGACATGGCTTATCATTTTATGGAAAATCCCATTTATTCTTATGATTGCTCATGTTTTAATAGGGATGTGTGCTGTATTTTATCAAAAGTGTTTGCTGCATCTATTGAGATAATCATGTGATTTCTCTTAATTTTGTTATTAATATGGTCAATCATACTGATAGCTTTCCAAAAACAGAATCAGTCCTGCATTCTAGGATATTATCCTTGTGATAAATTGCTGTAATATCTTTGCTAGTATTTTATTTATTTTTGCATACATATTCTTTAGGATTTCATTCTCTGGTTTGGCTCTTCCTGGTTTAGATATCAGTACAATATTTATGGCATAAAATAAATTTGGTAGGACTCTTTCTTTGCATGTTTGTCCAAATAATTTATATAGTATAGGAATCAATTGTTCCTCAAAACTTTAATATAATTCACAGGTAAATCCACATGGCACTAGAGATCTTTTGGAATTCAAAGATGACTTGTTCATTTTCTTTTTTTGTAAAATATGGTTATTTAAGTATTTCATTTCCTTTTTTGTTTATATGGGCAATTTATATTTTTGTAACTATGTGCCCATTTCACTTAGATTGTCACATTTAATGGCATACAATATGGCAAAATAGCTCCTAATTATTGCTTTCATTTTTACTTCATTGCTAGTGAATTGATCCTCTTCATTTTTGATACTGATGATTTGGTTTTCTTCCTTTTTTAAAAATCAAATTAACCATTTATTAATGCAACAATTATTGTATTGTATAAAGTCAGCTCTTAATTTTCTTCATTAGGTCAATAGTTTTCTTAGTTTCAATTTTATTAATCTCTCCCTTGATTTACAGAGTTGAGAATTTGGTATTTAATTGGGAATTTTTAATTGGTTCTTTATCTAGCTTTTTTATTGCTTGTCCAATTCATTGATTTGAACTTTCTCTATTTTCTTGAAGTAAGCATTTAGAGATATATGATTTTCACAAAGAACTGTTTTGGCTCCATCTAATAAGTTTTGGTGTATTATCTGGTCATATACCACTGAAAAAAAGTTTTATTTCTTTTTATCTCAGTTCGCTTTTTTCAAAGGTGTATCATATTTAACCTTTGTAATTCTATTCACTTCCTTAACTTCTTCCTTTTTATTTTGTGGTTAGATTTATCTAGTTCATAGAGGGGAAGTTGAGGTCCCCCACTAGTATAGTTTTGATGTCTATTTCTTCCTGGTTTTACATCTACTCTGTGAATTTGGAGTATATGTGTGCTTGTGTGGAAGGGGTGTGTATGTTTAGTTTTGAAATTATTTCCTTGTCTTTATGCTACCTTTTCTCAAGATGCAGTTTCATTCCTTATCTCATTTAATTAGATCTTTTTTTTTTACTTTTGCTTTGTCTCAGATTAAAATTGCTAGCTCTGTTTTTTTTAACTCAGCTGAAGCATAATAAAATTCCAGTCCAACCTTTTTCCTTTTCTCTGTGTGTATATCTTCTTCAAATATGTTTCTTGTAAACAACATATTGTTGAATACTGTTTTTTAATCCACTCTATCTGCTGTCATTTTATGGGAGGTTTCATTATTCCTCACTAGTGTTTTCTTCTGACCACCACCTCCAGAAATGTGCCCTCCATTCTAACAGCACCTCTTCTCTTTTCTCCTCCTACTTCTATTCTTCTTTTTACCTTCCCTTCTGTATACATCGTCCTTCTTTTTTCTTTCACCATTCCCCTCCTAATTCCCTATAGGTTAAGACAAATTTTTTATGCCCAACTGAGTGTTTAGTCTATTTTCTCCTTGAACCAAATACAGTGGAAGTAAGGTTAAAATAATGATCACCTCTCCCTTGTTTGCTACCATTTGAGTAGGTCTTTTGTGTCTCTTTATATGTTGCCATTTACCCTGTTCTACTTCCTCCTTTCTGCTTCTCCCAGTACAATCCTTTTTTATTATTTATTTCTTTATCTTCACATCAAATTGAACTTATACTCATACCCTCTATGTATCTATGTATCTATCTATCTATCTATCTATCTATCTATCTATCTATCTATCTATCTATCTATCTATCTATCTATCTACTCCATCTAACTATCCTAGTAAAGATAACAGTTGTCAAGAGTATACAAGAGCCTTCCTCCCATGTAGATATGTAAACAGATGAAACTTGTTGAATAATGTGGGGTTTCTTTTGGTTTGGTTTTCTTCCCTGTTTACCTTTTTATGATTCCCTTGATTCTTGTTTTTGAAGCTCAAATTTTCTGTGGAGTTTGGTCTTTTCTTAAGGAAAGTTTGAGAGTCCCCAATTTCATTGAGGATCTTTTCTCCTGAGAAATTATGCTGAATTGTACTGGGTAGGTGATTCTTTGCTGTAATACAAGTTTCTTTACCTTCTAGAATATCATATTCAAGGCCTTCTGATGCTTTAATGTAGAAACTGTTAAATCCTGTATAACCATGACTGTAGCTCTTTGACATTGGAATTGTTTATTTCTGTCTGCATGTCAAATTTTCTCCTTGACCAAATTCATTTGCCAGAATTTGACTACAAAATTCCTTGGAGTTTTCATTTTGGAATCTCTTTCAGGAGGAGCTTGGTGGATTCTTTCATTGACTATTTTACCCTCTGGTTCTAGAATATTAGAGCAGTTTTCTTTGATAATTTCTTGAAAGATGCTGTCCAGACTTAATTTTTCAACATGATTTCAGGCAGTCCAATAATTTTTAAATTATGTATCCTCGACTAATTTTCTGAGTCAGAAGGTTTTCCAATTAGTTATTTTACATTTTCTTCTATTTTTTTTTTGTTCTTTTGATTTTCTATGACTGCTTCTTGACATGTTACAGAGTCTTTTAGCTTCCAGTGGACCAATTATACTTTTTAAGGAATTATTTTCTTCAGTTAGCTTTTCCTATTCCATTTGGCTAATTCTACTTTTCAAGAAATTGTTTTCTTCAGTGGATTATTATTTTTCATTTGGCTAATTATATAAATATTTTAAAAAATATATAACATTTATTTTTCAGTTCTCAACTCAAAATTTTCTCTCCATCTCTCCCCACCCCAAATCCGAGGACACCATTCATTTTTCCTCTAGTCTGTCTCCCCTTCTATTAATCTCCCTTTTTCTATTCCCTCCCTTCTATTTTCCTGGAAGGCAAAAATAGTTTTCTATACTCCATTGCCTGTATTTCTCATTTTCCACTTGGATACTTAATTTTTTTTATCATCCATTATAAAAGCTTTCAGTTTCATATTCCATCCCTTCTTGCCTCTCTACCCATCTTCATTGAGAAAACAAGCAATTCAATATAGGCCATACATGTGTAACCATGCAATACACTTCCATAATAGTTATGTTGCAAAATACCAACCACATATCCCTCTGTCCTATCTTTCCTTCCATTTATTTCTTTCTCTCCCTTGACCGGTCCTCCCACAATAATGTTTGCTTCTGATTATCCCTTTACCCAATTTGCTGTCCATTCTTTGATCTTCCCTCTCCTATCCCCTTCCCACATGCCTTCCTGCAGGGTATAATAGATTTCTACATCCAATTGAGTTTGGGCTTTTTCCTCCTTTAGCCAAATCCCTCTAATTACTCTAACACTGAAAAATGTCTCCTGAGTTATAAATTACATCTTTACATTTGTGAATGTAAACAGTTCAAATTTTATGAATTCCTTAAGGTTTCTCTTTCTTCTCTATCTTTTTATGTTTCTCTTAATTCTGGTATTTGAAAGTCAGATATTTCATTAAGCTCTGTTTTTTTTTTTTTTAACAAGAATGCTTAGAAATCCTCTATTTCATTGAAATTCCATTTTTCCCTGAAGTATTATACTTAGTTTTTCTGGGTAGGTGATTCTTCATTTTAATCCTATTTCCTTTGACCTTTGGAATATCATATTCCAAACCCTTCAATCCCTTAGTGTAGAAGCTGATTCTATTTCCACAATACTTGAATTGTTTCTTTCTGCCTTCTTGTAATATTTTCTCCTTTACTTGGGAACTCTGGAATTTAGCTACAATATTTGTAGGAGTTTTCCTTTTGGGTTCTCTTTCAGGATATTATCAGTGAATTCTTTCCATTTCTATTTTATCCTCTGGTTCTAGAATATTGGGGCAGTTTCCCCTGATAATTTGTTGGAAAATAGTGTCTAGGCTCTTTTTTAATCATGGTTTTCAGCTGGACCAGAATTTTTGAATTATCTATCCTGGATCTATTTTTTAGGTCAGTTTATTTTTTTTTCCAACGAGGTATTTCATATTGTCTTCTATTTATTTCATCTTTTTGGGCTTTTTTTTAATGTAATTTCTTACTTTCTCCTAAAGTCATTAGTTTCCATCTGCTAATTTTCTTCAGAGAAATTTGAACCTCCTTTTCCACTTGACCAATTTTTCTTTTCAAGCATTCTTTTGCTCATTAGCTTTTTGGACATCTTTAGCCATTTGGGTTAGTGTAATTTTAAAGGTGTTATTTTCTTTAGCATTTTGCGGGTCTCCTTTAGCTAATTGTTGAATCTCTTTTCACGAATTTCCTGCATCACTCTCATTTCTCTTCACAATTTTCCCCTCCACCTCTCTTCCTTGATTTCAATATCATTTTTGAGTTCTTCCATGGCCTGAGACCCTTTTTCAGCAAGAAATTACTTTTTCACCAAGAAATTAACATTCTCTGGTCTTACTATGTCCCTTTTGGGGCATTTTTCCCAGCCAGTTACTTGACTTTTGAGTGCTTTGTCAAGTGGAGAATATACTACCCTGGGCTTCAGAGGTTCTGTGCAGCTGTTCTCTGAGATTTTTATGGGGACCTAAAGTTTTCAGTTTCTCTAAGGTGGCACATGTAAGAGAGAGGTGTTTACTCCTTTCCTGGCTTATGTCTGTAGTCCCCAGTTCAATTTAGGAAAAAAATAGAATTTCTTTAGGTTGACATTAAAAACTTTCAGTGGTCTGTCTGTAATCTCCCTTTTCAGTTATTTTTTTCCCATCATTGGATTGTGCTCTGATCCCATGCAACCAAAAGCACTCTCTTCTGTCCTGAAATTATGCGTCTCTGACACACCAGTGCTCCTCCTCACCCCAGAATCATGACACAGGACTGAGACACATATCTACCCCCCTATTCCCCCAGAATCCAAAATTAGCTGCCACTACCCTGGTTGGGGCCAGGCAGAATCCCCTCTTACCCTGGTGAAAGAGCTTTCTTCCTGACCTTTAAAGCTATCTTTGGAGTTTGTGGTTTGAGAAATTTGGGAACCGCAGCAGCTACCCATGATTCATTTTCCTTAAGGCCATCCCAGTCCTGTCAATCCTGCATCACCCATGTTGGACTGCACTCTGCTCTAAACCTGGAGTGATAGACTTTTCTAATTCAGGCTTGCATGCTTTCTTCGGCTGGAAATCTGTTTCACTCTGTCATTTTGTGGCTTCTTCTGCTCTAGAATTTGTTTAGAGTGATTTTTACAGGTATTTTTAAGGACTTTGGAAGGAGAGCTACAGCATATCCATTCTTCTACTGCACCATCTTGGCTCTGCCCTTGCCAATTACATTTTTTATTAAGGAGTTGTTTATCTGAGTCAATTTTTGTTCTTCCTTTTCCAAACTATTGTCTTTTTTCATAATTCTCCTGCATCACTCTTTTTTCTTTTCCCATTTTTCTTCTACTTCTCTTATTTGATTTTTATAATTCTTTTTCAACCCTTCCAAGCAGGCTTTTTGGACTGGAGCACAGTTCGTCTTTCCCTTTGAGACTTCATATGTGTGCACTTGTTTTAACATTGTTTTCCTCTTCTGGATTTGTGTTTTGTTCCTCCACTTCATCATGTTGTCTTTCTATTGTCAGTGCACTTTTTGTTTCTCATTATTTGAAGTTAGACTCCATTTCTGGGACACACTTCCAAGCTTCTTGTTCTGAGGACCTGTGACCTGGTCTTTGGCTTTCCACCCTGGGGCTTCAAGTGTTAACAGCTTGCTCACTGCATTAAGGAAGCCTGGCTCCGTCACAACTGTTGTACCAGGGTTCCAGGGCTGGCAGTTTGTCTTCTCTCCGGTGGCTTGATGCCTCAGTGCTTTCTTGCCATGCCATAGGTTTGCTGAATCAAGGGAGAGGAGCTTCAATTGCTTATCTCTGCTGTGGCTAAGTGTCTCCCACTGGCTTGCCCAGACTCCATTTGTGGTAGACTGCATTCTGCTTCCCCCCCCAAAAAAAAATAGCCCTTTCCTGAAGTCCTTATAAGTTTTCATAAGCTGGATAATTCTTTCATTCTGACTTTTTATGGGTTTTATCACTCCATAATCCATTTAGAGGATAGATTTAATGTTGTTTCTGAGGGAAATTGTGCAGTACCCAGGATTTTCTTTTCCATTTTGGATCCATCCTCCCTGGACAACATTTTGCGAGGCCCTCAGATTCTGGATAAAGAGATAATGTCTCAGAATTAACTGCTGCCCACTCTGACTACTCAGCCATTCCTCTGTTGCCAAATGCTTTACCTACTTTAAGGTTCAATCTATCCATTTGGTCCTGTTCAGATTTTTATTGCCTCTCCCTCTCCCCCTGTCACATTTTCCTTTCTTTTCTTTATTATTTTTTCAATTAACAATCATTTTTTTCCTTCTTCCTCCCACCTTAAAGACACCATAATTTAGAAAGAATAAAAGAAAAAGAAAAACCTTTGAAACTAATACGCACAGCTAAGCTTAACTAATTGCCACTTTGGCCATTTCCAAAAGTCAATGTTTCATTCTGAATATTAAATCCAGCTCCTCTTTCAAGAAACAGACAATGTTCCTTATGATTGTTGTTCTGAAATCATGGTTGGTCATTGTATTGATGAAAGTTCTTAAGTACTTTGAAGTTGTTTTCATTGCAAAACTGTTATTACATAGATTGTTCTGGTTTTGCTCATTTCATTCTGCATTATTTCATATATATCTTACTATGCTCTCTTCTTTCTTAAGGAATTCAGCATCTCCCTGCCAGACTTTTTCTCTATCCCTCATCTTTTTCTTTTGGAAATGTAGAACTTCTGTATTCATTGAGTCCCTTAACTCTCATGATTTCTATGATTTCTTAATCAAACTTTATGATCTGTTCTCAATCTTTTTTTAATGGTTTTTTGACATTTGAGCACTTTCCTTCTCAAAACTAATTTCTCCTCCTTTGGTTTCCATGACAATCTCTTTTTCTGTTTTTTGATAAACTGAACCCTTTGCTTCTCAAACATATTCTCTGTTCTTTTGGCTTTCATGCCACTCCTCTTTTCTGATTCTTCCATCTGATTATTTCTTTTTAGTTTCTTTCCTTGAATTATTATCTCTCTTTTGCTTCATAAGTAGGAATTTCCCTGAAAGTTCTATCTAAGCTTGCTTGTTTTCTGTTCCTCATTATCCATTTAATATCGTATCCATTTCTATGAATTCAATTACTATCTCAAAGAACATGGATTTCAAATCTGTATATTTAACCGCAGTCTTAGTTCTGATTTCTAGGCTCATCCTTTCACTAACCTACTTCCTAGTTTTCTCTGAATGCCTCATCAGCATACAGGTATTGATATGTACTTTAATGAATTCATTAATCTCCCCTTAACCTGGCCAGCCTACAAACATTACAGCTTCTATTTTAAGTACCGTCATATTTTCAGTCACCCAGATTCATAACTTCAGGGGAGAGGAGTCCTTAAAAGTTTAAAAGTAAAGCATTCATGGTACCGAGTCTTTCCCTTTACTCCCATAACTATTTCTTGAGTTTTATTGTTGTTGTTTTGCCTTCTTAACCCTAGCACATATCTCAATGAGGTATTTAATAAAGTTTATTCACTTAACTTTTGTTCTTTCACTTTTGTCACTTGACTTTTGCTATCATGAGAGAGTCCTAATTGGTCTTCCTGGTAACAGCATCAAACCTACTGAATGCAGCATTCATTTTAACATCTATACCTCAATTTTGCATAGTGACCAAAATACTCTTACTAATACATCATTCTGACCATGCCATTCTCTTTCTCGAAAACAGTATGTAGTTCCCACTTGAATTTAGGAAGAAAATAGAATTTATTTCGGTTGAGATTAAAAACTTTCCATGGGCTGGCTCTATCTCTCCAGCCATGGTTCCTGTCACTCATTCCCTTTAATTAATGCTACATTTTAATCAATCTGAACTACTAGGTGCTTTGATAATTCAGTCTTGCCTGTTTGATTTCACATAATCAAGTTCCAAGGTCTTAAGTGCATTCCCTTCTAATTAATACTTTTTAGACTCCTTATCTTCCTTCAAGGCCCAGTTCAGGTGCAACCTCCTCTATGAATCCTTCCCTCACCTCCCAACTATTGTAGCCCTCTTTCTCTCTTTAGATATTTCTTTTTTTTTTATTTTTTAATTTTTTTAAAATTTATTTACTTATTTAACTTTTTACATTCATTTTCACAAAATTTTGGGTTCCATGTTTTCTCCCCATTTATCCCCTCCCCCTACCCCAATACACCAAGCATTCTAATTTTCCCTATCACCAATCTGCCCTCTCTTCTATCATCCCTCCTTTCTCTTGTCCCCATTTTCTCTTTTGTCCTGTAGGGCCAGATGACTTTCTATTCCCCATTAACTGTATATCTTATTTCCTAGTAGCAACAACAATACTCAACAGTTGATCCTAAAACTTTGAGTTCCAAATTCTCCCCATCCCTCCCTCCCCACCCATTCCCTTTGGGAAGGCAAGCAATTCAATATAGGCCCTATCGGTGTAGTGTTGCAAATGACTTCGATAACAGTCATATTGAATAAGATTAACTGTATTTCCCTTCATGCTATCCTGCCCCCCATTGTTTCTATTCTGTCTTTTGATCCTGTCCCTCCCCAAGAGTGTTGACCTCAAATTGCTCCCTTCTTCCATTGCCCTCCCTTCCATAATCCCTCCCTCCCTGCTTATCTCCTTCTTCCCCATTTTTCTGTACTATAAGATAGGATTTCATACCAAAATGAGTGTGCATTTTACTCCTTCCTTTAGTCGAATGTGATGAGGATAAACTTCATGTTTTTTTTTCTCAGCTCCCTTCTTTTTCCGTCCACTAAAAAGTCTCCTGCTTGCCTCTTAAATGAGAGATAATTTACCCCATTCCATTTCACCCTCTCTCTTCCCACTACATTTCTCTCTCACCATTTACCTTAATTTCTTTAAGATATGGTCCCATCCTATTCAATTCACTCTGTGCTCTCTGTCTCTGTCTGGGTGTGCTTGTGTGTATGTGTTTGTGAGTGCATGCATGTGTGTGTGTGTGTGTGTGTGTGTGTGTGTGTGCGCGTACATCTCATGTGGTCCCACCAACTACCCAGATACTGATTTTAAGAGTTACAAATATTGTCTTTCCATGTAGGAATGTAAACAGTTCACCTTTGGTAAGTCCCTTATGACTTCTCTTTGCTGTTTACTTTCTCATGCTTCTTCCCATTCTTGTGTTTGAAAGTCAAATTTTCTTTTCAGCTGTGGTCTTTTCATCAAGAATGCTTGAAAGTCCTCTGTTTCATTGAAAGACCATATTTTTCCCTGAAGTATTATACTCAGTTTTGCTGGGTAAGTGATTCTTGGTTTGAGTCCTCGTTCCTTTGACTTATGAAATATCCTATTCCACTCTCTTCAATCCCTTATGGTAGAAGCTGCTAGATCTTGTGTTATCCTGATTGTATTTCCACAATACTGGAATTGTTTCTTTCTAGCTGCTTGAAATATTTTCTCCTTAACCTGGGAATCCTGGAATTTGGCCATAATGTTCCTAGGAGTTTCTCTTTTTGGATCTCTTTCAGGTGGTGATCAATGGATTCCTTGAATACTTATTTTGCCCTCTGGTTCTAGAATCTCAGGGCAGGTTTCCTTGATAATTTCATGAAAGATGATATCTAGGCTCTTTTTTTGATCGTGGCTTTCAGGTAATCCCACAATTTTTAAATTGTCTCTCCTGGATCTATTTTCCAGGTCAGTTGTTTTTCCAATGAGGTATTTCACATTCTCTTCCATTTTTTCATTCTTTTGGTTTTGTTTTATGATTTCTGGTATCTCAGAAAGTCATTAGCCTCCATCTGTTCCATTCTAATCTTGAGAGAACTATTTTCTTCAGTGAGCTTTTGAACCTCTTTTTCCATTTGGCCAATTTTGCTTTTGAAAGCATTCTTTTCCTCATTGGCTTTGTGAATCTCTTTTGCCAATTGAGTGAGCCTATTTTTCAAGGTGTTATTTTCTTCAGCATTTTTTTGGTTCTCCTTTACCAAAGTATTGACCCATTTTTCATGCTTTTCTTGCTTCTCTCTCATTTCTCTTCCCAGTTTTTGCTCCACCTGTCTAACTTGATTTTCAAAGTCCTTTTTGAGCTCTTCCATGTACTGAGCCCACCAGATATCCACCTCGGATGTGTGGGATAGAGAGGCCCTGACCTCCATGTCTTTCCCTGATGGCAAGCATTGTACTTCATCATCAGAAATGAAAGGAGGAAGGAACATCTCTTCCTCAATAAAGTAGCTCTCTATGGTCTTATTTTGGTTCCTTTGTCTGGGCATTTTCCCAGCCAGTTACTTAACTTCTGAGATTCCTGTCCACCCCTGCCTAGATCTGCCCAGCTAATGCTTGGGGTCTGAGATTCAAATGCTGCTTCCCAGTCTCAGGGCCATCTATGGCGGGAGCGGCTGCTATTCAATGTGAGCTTAAGTTCTGGTACTTGGGTGTGGGCAAGGCCACCTCCCAGGCTCAGTTCCCTCAGGGCCTTTAGGACTTTAGGCAGAGACCTTCAGTAATGGAGCTCGTGCCTGCTCGGGGAGTTCCGGCCACCACTGCCTCTGCTGCTGCCTCTTCTGCTGCTTCTGCCGCTCCCCCTGCTGCTGCCTCCTGAGGGGGCCCGAGTCAGAGGCTCCCCTCTTGGCCAGCCCAGATGTCTCTCTCACTGACCTGTAGTGCCTGTGTGTGAAGGGACCTTCCTGGCGGCTGGAGATTTCGTCCCTGAAGCCTGCTTGGATCTGCTCCTCTGGGACTGTGTCCAGGGCAGTACAGGGGTGGGCTCTGCTTTCCGGGGTGCAATGGACCCCTGGGGACGGCTCTGCAGGGCTTTCTGGAATGGAAATCTCTTCCACTGGGTTTCTGCCGGCCTTGCAGTAATCCAGAATTTGTGGGGAATTCTTCTTGCAGGAAATATATGGGTTATGGATTTGGAGCTAGCATATGTGAGTCTTTCTACTCCACCATCTTGGCTCCTCCTCTTTAGATATTTCTAGACCTTTTTTCTGCTCTCTTATTTACTTCCTCCATTCCATACTTAAGCTCCCTAATTGCAAGGAGATCTTTGTTTTATTGTGCAATTCCCAGGGTTTAGCCCATATCTTGCATAGATCTAATAGATAAAAACAAAAAATCTCTAAAAATATACAGCTAATAAAACAAGTGGTTGTTGAATTGAATAATATAGTGATGATCATGTTGATAGCAAAAATTCATATGGCACTTTGAGGTTTACACAGTGTCCTGTTAAAGAAAATACTGAACATATTGGTTACCAAGAAGGGAAAGATGTCCTTGTTCAAAAATAATTCAAGTGCACAATGAAAAATCTCTTGCAACATGTCAATTTGTGTTACCTTGCTCATTCCTGTTGCTTGTAAGTTTGTTATACTTCCTTACTTGTGCAATTGCAATCTTGTCAAGGTTAAGTCCAGTATCAGAATTAAGTGCAAGTTTCAACTTGCTTTGGGAAAATAAGAACTTTAAACAGATGGTGACCTACAGGATTAGATTTACTATAGAAAAAAATAGCTTTTGCTGTACTTTTTGTTGCTAAATAAATAGATATATAAAGTTCAAGATAGTGAAATCTAATTACAAAACTCTTTTTTCCTAGTCTTCAAATCTCCATTTTGTTTGTTACTGGATAGTTACAGAAAATGGCTATAATGAAATATATATTCCTAGAAAAAAAAAAAACTGCCACCTGTCAGGAGCACATATCCCAGTGAAATGATCCACCATATCCTTCTCTAGTAGCAAATTAGGAAGGAATTCTTTTACCAATGAATGTAGCTACAACAAATAACATTTCCCATACATGATCATTAGCTGTCTCTTAAAACAAATGTATATCAAAGCAAAATGATTTAACAATGAAATAGCTGTTCTCAACCTGGCTTGGATGGATTTTATTCTGTGTGTCAAGGAAAACAATTAAAGGGATAGTTGGACACAGTGCTTACACCATTTGTAGCAAATGAATCTAAGAATGTGTCTTTTTTAAAAAATAATTCTAGGTTCTTGAATCCTCAGGTTACAAACAGGGCTAATGAGATATTTACTGCCAACACATTCATGGATTGTGCTATTTTTTAAAAATGTTCCTATTTCATTCATGCAATACATACATACATATATATTGCACACATACATATGTACATATACATATATATTATGTATGTATATATTCATATATACACATATATACATATATACACACGTACATGTATGTGTATATATGCGTATGTGTGTGTATGTTTGTTGATTAAGGGGATGTATTTCTAAAGTGAACCTTTTTCTTTACATATTTATTAATAGCCTTTAGAAAAAGTGTAGTTTACTTTGAGCCACAAGGATAACACCTGTATATACTGAAACTGATTTCTTTTAAAGATTACAATTCAGTAAATATTTGTAGAATTAGTAATCTATGTATTAAAAAAAATAACTACTAGATTGGGATTTACAGAGAAAGACATGACCTTTGTTTTCAAACATCTTGCAACCTAATGGGGAAAATACAGTACCCAAAGAAAAAAAAAATTAGAAAACAGACAGTCATAAGAAGGAAAGATATTATATAGAAAATATTCTATTTTTATTAAATTACTTTATTTGTTTTCTGTGTTCTACAATCACTTTCACATGTCTTAGATATTTTTTCCCTTCCCTCCCTCTGTTTCCTCCCTTCCCTCCCCATTCCCTTCCTGAGAGGCCATGCAATCTTACATAGGTTGTACACATACAATCCTATTAAACAGATTTTCACCCTAGTCATGTTGCATAGAAGAATTAAAATGAATGAGAGAAACCATTAAAAGGAACAAAACAAACAAAAACATAATACAAAAGAAAATAGTTTGCTTCATTCTGTGATTCAGTTCCATAGTTCTTTCTCTGGAAGTGGAAGGCGTTTTGCCTCAAGAGTACATTGGGAAGTTTTTAAGTCTTGAATTGCAATGAAGTACTAAGTACACTAAAAAAAATTTCTTGCACACTGTGGTTGTTGCTGTGTACAAAGATTACTGATCCTGCTCCTCTCGTTTAGCTTCAGGTCACATAAGTCTTTCGAGGCCTCTCTGAAGTCTTCCTGTTCATCATTTCTTAGAGCACAATAATATTCCATTACATTGATATACCAAATTTATTCAGCCATTCCCTAATTTATAGTCGTCCTCTTGATTTCCAGTTTTTGGTCACCACAACAAGAGTTGCTATAAATTATTTTGTACATGTGGGATACTTTCCCATTTCTGTGATCTCTTTGGTATACAGAACTAGAAGCAATATTTCCGGGTCAAAGGGTGTGCATATTTTTGTAGCCCTTTGAGCATAGGTCCAAATTGCTCTCCACAATGGCTGGATCAGCTCACAGCTCCAACAACAATGAATTAGCGTACCAACTCTCCCACATTATCTCCAACATTTATCATCTTCCTGTTTTGCCATGTTAACCAATCTGACATGTGTGATGTGGTACCTCAGAGTTGTTTTGATTTGTATCTCTCTAATCAACAGTAATTTAGAGCATTTTTGCATGCGATTACAGATAGCTTTAATTTCTTCCTCTGAAAACTGCCTGTTCATATCCTTTGATCATTTATCAATTTTGGATTTGTATTCTAGAACATATGACTCACTTCTCTTATATATTTTATAAATGAGGCCTTTATCATGGGCACTAGTTGCAAAAATTCTTTCCCGGGTTTTCTATTAACTCCTAATCTTGCTTGCATTGGGTTTGTTTGTGCAAAACCATTTAATATTGATGTAATCAAGACTATCAATTTTGCATTGATAATGTTGTCTGCCTCTTGTTTGGTCAAAATTTGTCCATTCCCCATAAATCTGACAAATATAGTATTCCTTGGTCCTTTAATTTGTTTGTAACTTTATACCTAGATAATGTATGAATTTGGACTTTATTTTTGTGTATGGTGTCAGGCATTGGTCTAGGCCCAATTTATGCTGCACTGTTTTCCAGTTTTACCAACAATTTTTGTCAAACAGTGAGCTCCTATCCTAGAAGCTGGTGTCTTGTTTTCAACAAACAGTAGATTGCTATATTCATTGACTACAGTGTCTTATCCTAATGAATTCCACTGATCTACTCCTTTGTTTCTTAGCCAGTACCAAGTGGTTTTGATGATTGGTGCTTTATAACACAATCTGAGATCTGGTAAAACTAGGGAACCTTCCCTCGTGTTTTTTTTTTTTCTTTAATTCCCTTGATATTCTGCAAAGTTTGTTCATTCAGATGAATTCTGATATTATATTTTCTAGCTCTAGAAGATATTTATCTCATAGTTTGATTGGTATGGCACTGAAAAAGTGAATTAATTTTGGCACAATTGTCATTTTTATTATATTAGCTTGACATCCACGAGCAACTAATGCTTTTCCACTTACTTAGATCTGACTTCATTTGTGCGAAGTATTTTATAATTGGTTCATATAATCCCTGGGTTTGTTTTGGTAGGTAGACTCCACATATTTTGTAGTGTCTACTGTAACTTTAAATGGAACTTCTCTTTCCATCTCTTCTTGGACTTTGTTACTAATATATAGAAACGAAGATGATTTATGTGGGTTTATTATGTAACCTGCAAATTTACCAGAGTTGTTTATTATTTTGGGTAACTTTTTACTTGATTCTCTGAAATTTTCTAAGTACATCATCATATCATTTGCAAAGAGTGAAAACTTCATTTCTCTTTTGCCTATGCAAATTCTTTCAATTTCTTTTTCTTCTCTCAATGCTACAGCTACCATTTCTAATACCATATTCAATAACAGTGGTGATAATATCCTTGTTTTCACCCATGAATTTATTGGAAATGCATCTAGCTTACTCCCATTGCATGTAATGCTTGCTGATAGTTTTAAGTAGATACTGCTTATTATTCTGTGAAAGTTTTCATTTATTCTTATGCTCTCCAGTGTTTTCCATAGGAATGGCTATTGTATTTTGTCAAAAGATTTTTCTGCATCTATTAAGAAAATCATGTGGTTTCTGTTAGCTTTGTTGTTAATATGATTGATAATACTAATAGTTTTCCTAATATTGAACCAGTCCTTCATTCCTGGTATGAGTCCTATCTCATCATGATGTAATATTCTTGAGATAAATTGCTGTATTATTTTTGCTAATATTGCATTTAAAAGTTTTGCATCTATATTCGTTAGAGAAATTGGTCTATAATTTTCTTTCTCTGTTTTGGCTCTTCCATATTTGTATCATAAAAAGAATTTGGTAGGTCTCATTCTTTGGAAATTTTCCCAAATAATCTATATGTTATTGGAATTAACTGTTCTTTAAATAATTAATATGGTGGAGCCAAGATGGTGGAGTGAGAGCAACAACTCACCTAAGCTCTCAGACAAACTCCTTCAGGTATCTCTGAAAGGAGAATCTGACCAAATTTTGGATGTGTAGAATCCAGTGGGAGACAGATTGAGATGGATTCGGAGCCCAGGTTAGACTGGAAGGTCCACAGGAAGGATGTGTTCCGCGGGGGTGAGCCCACAGTGTGGGCAGCACAGTGGAGTGGAAGGGACCTGAGAAACCTGAGTGGTGTGCAGAACTGGCAGAGCAACACCAAGGGCAGGAAACAAGCTGAACCAAGCCAGTGAGAATGGCCGAGCACCAGTTATCAGAACAGCAACTCCTGAGACCTTCAGCCCGAAGATTAAACATCGGTAAGTTACCTACTCTAACTTCTGGGAGCCAGGACAGAGGAGTGATCAGTAAATGCTCTCTCCTTCCCCCTTGGTGACCATGAAAGGACCATAAAATATTTCCCCAGAAAAATCCTGGATCAGTGGGAACAGTAAAGGGGCCAATAATAGTCTCATAACACCTGAAGCTAGGAAAATAGCTAAGGGGGATTCCTCCTACTGTGGTGGAGGCAAACTGGAAGCACAGAGGACCCAGGCAAGACTCAGCACCAGGACAGGATCCCCAGGAGGGGTGGAAACATGCATTAGACTCTAGGTGTTCCTCAGCTCTCCAGGGGAACCAGAAAGACAACAGGGAAGCTGGGATCACCAGCCCCTGCACTTGCCTTTGCCTCAGTTCAGCTGAGGAGGTCTCTTGGACCAGATTACTTCCCCTCCACACTTAAAATGCTAACCCCAGGGCGGATCAGGGAAACAAAACACAAAAACCTGCTTTCAGCTTTTTCACAAATCAGCTCAGCAAAAAGTTCTGTAGCTTCTGACTGAAAGAACCAGATGCCACACACTCAATCAACATCATGAACAAGAAAAAGCAGAGGGGTGAAAGAACCATAGAATCTTTCTATGGAGATGAGGACCAAAACACAAACACCAAAGAGATCAGAACTGAGACTGCACTTCCATCTGAAACTTCAGAAGGGGCTATGAACTGCTCGCAAGCAGAAGCAGCTGTCCTGGAACAGCTGAAGAAGGAAATAGAAGATAAACTGCCCAATGATTTTAAAATTTTGATGAAGAAATTCGCTGATGAGAACGTCTTTGAAAAGGAAAATTGAACAAATGGAAAAGGAAAAAAACTCCCTAAAAGATCAAATGGAAAAGGAAACCCAAAACCTAACTGGAAAAATTTGTCGAATGGAAAAGAAAGTGCAACAATTAACTGCAGAAAATAGCTCCTTAAAAGGAAAAATTGGGCAGGCGGAAAAGGAGATGCGAAAGTTAGCAGAAGAAAACAATTTGATAAAGATTAGAATTGGGCAAGTAGAAACTAATAACTCAATGAGACAGCAAGAACCAGTCAAACAAAATCTAAAGAATAAAAACATAGAAGAAAATGTAAAGTATCTAATTGGAAAAACAACTGACCTGGAAAATAGATCCAGAAGAGAAAACTTAAGAGTTATTGGCCTGCCAGAAACCCATGATGGATAAAAGAGCCTGCACAATATCTTCCAGGAAATCATCAAGGAAAACTGCCCAGAAGTGCTAGATTCAAATGGCAAAATAGTCATCGAAAGAATCCGTTGTTCCCCTCCTGAAAGGGATCCCAAACTCAAAACCCCAAGACATATAGTTGTCAAATTCCAGAGCTATCAAGTGAAGGAGAAAATATTACAAGCAGCCAGAAAGAAACAATTTAAATATCAAGGAGATACAGTCAAGATTACACAGGACCTTGCAGGTTCTACATTAAAAGATCAAAAGAATTGGAACCCAATATTCCCTAAGGCAAAGAAGTTGGGACTACAATCATGGATCAACTACCCAGCGAAGTTCAGCATAACATTTCAGGCAAGGAGAAAGGCTTTCAACTAAGTAAGTGGTTTCCAGAGCTTCCTGACCAAAGCGCCAGAACTTCATAGACAATGCCATCTTCAAATGCAGGTCTCAAGAGAATCATAAAAAGGTAAACGGGGGTGGGGGGAAAACAACTTCTTATTCAATTAGGGCAAACTGTTTACCTCCCTATAAGGGAAGATGATACCTGTTAATCTTGGGAATTGTGCGGCTATTATGAAATATAAAAGGGATATGCACAGAAGGAACGGGTATTAAGTAAATGATATCATGATAAAAAATATGATTTAAGTATGAGAAGGGATTGTAATAGGAGGTGTGAAAAGGAGGAAGTAGAAAATGGCAAATTACATCACAAGAAGTACAAAATCATAGTAGAGGGAAAGAGGGGAGGGAGATGAGCATTGTGTGAGAGGTTCTCTCATTTGATTTGTTTAAAGAATGGAAAAATAAACTTAAGCAGATACTCCTAACTAGCTCTATAAACAGTAGGAGAGAAAGGAGGAAGAAAGGGGAGGGAGGCTAAAAGGGAGGGAAGAAGCAATAAGAGTAAAGGAGAGCAATAGGGAGCAGGGCTAAAAGAAGGAGGGGAAGGCGGCAATAGGAGGTGGTGAAAAGTGGATACTATTGAGGAGGGGAAGGGAGACAGACAGCTAAAAGCTTAAATTTTGGGAAAGAGGATGGAGGGAAATACACAGATTGTAATCATAGCAGTGAATGTGAATGGAATGAATTCTCCCATAAAACGGAGACGGATAGCAGAATGGATTAAAAACCATAATCCAACAATATGCTGCTTACAAGAAATACGTTTGAAATGGGGGAATACACATAGGATAAAGGTCAAAGGATGGAGCAGAATATATTGTGCTTCAGCTGATGTAAGAAAGGCAGGAGTAGCAATCCTAATCTCAGGCAAAGTAAAAGCAGAAATACATGTAATCAAAAGGGATAGGGATGGAAAAATATCCTGCTAAAAGGCACCCTAGACAATGAAGCAATATCATTACTAAACATGTATGCTCCAAGTGGCATAGCATCCAGATTCTTAGAGGAGAGGTTGGGGGAGTTGAAGGAAGAAATTGACAGCAAAACTATACTAGTGGGGGACCTCAACCTCCCTCTTTCTGAACTTGATAAATCTAAACTCAAAATAAAGAAGAAAGGTTAAGGAGGTAAATAAAACTCTAGATAAGGTACATATGATAGATCTTTGGAGAAAACTGAATGGGAATAGAAAGGAATATATCTTTTTCTCAGTGGTACATGGAGCATTTACAAAAATTGACCATGTACTAGGACATAAAAATCTCACACTCCAATGCAGAAAGGCAGAGATAATCAATGCATCTTTCTCAGATCATAATGCAAGAAAAATTATATGTAATAAAAGGCCGTGAAAAGATAAAGGAAAAATCAATTGGCAACTAAATAATCTAATCCTAAAGAAGGAATCATAGAAACAATCAACAACTTCATTCAAGAGAATGGCAATTATGAGACAACTTACCAAATCTTATGGGATACTGCAAAAGCAATTCTTTGGGGAAGTTTTATGTCTTTGAATGCCTACATAAATAAAATAGAAAAAGAGATCAATGACTTGGGCATGCAGTTGAAAAAGCTAGAAAAAGAACAAATTGAAAATCCCCAAGAAAATACCAAATTAGAAATACTGGAAACCAAAGGAGAGATTAATAAAATTGAAATTAATAAAACTATTGAATTAATAAATGAAACCAATAGTTGGTTTTATGAAAAAAACTAATATAATAGATAAACCTTTGGTCAATTTTATTAAAAAAAAGAATATCAAATTACTAATATTAAAAATGAAAGGGGTGAACTCACCTCAAATGAGGAGGAAATTAAAACAATAATTAGAAATTACTTTGTCCAACTTTATGCCCACAAATTCCATAATCTAAACGAGATAGATGAATATTTAAATTCATCTGGAAGAACAAAAGGTACTAATAAAAAGAAATACTATGGAAAGTGGCCTAGCGGTACCAGATCTCAAACTGTACTATAAAGCTGGAATTATCAAACCACTTGGTATTGGCTAAGAAACAAGAGGGTAGACAAGTGGAAAAGACTTGGCACTCAAGACACAGCAGGCAAAGAATATAGCAACCTCTATTTGATAAACCCAAGGACCCCAGCTTCTGGGATAAGAATTCACTGTTCAACAAAAATTGCTGGGAAAACTGGATAACAGTGTGCCAGAAACTAGGCATAGAGCTATGGCTGGCACTGTACACAAGAATAAAGTCCAAATGGGTTCATGATCTAGGTATAAATATTGATACCATGGACAAACTGGAGGAGCAAGGAATAGTGTATTTATCAGATTATTGTAGAAGGGAAGAATTTTTTACTAAAGAAGAGATAGAAAGCATTATTATGAAAGGCAAGATAGATAATTTGGATTACATTAAACTGAAAAGTTTTGGCACAACCAAACCCAATGCAACCAAAATTTTGGGGGGATGTAGTAAATTGGGAAAGAATTTGAACAGCTAATCTCAGGGGTAAAGGTCTCATTTCTAGAATATATAGAGAACTGAGCCAAATGTACAACAATGCAAGTCATTCCCCAATTGATAAATGTTCAAAGGATAAGAACAGGCAATTTTCAGGAAAGAAATTAAAGATATCTATAATCATAGGAAAAAATGCTCTACATCACTTTTGATTAGAGAGATGCAAATCAAAACAACTCTGATGTACCATATCACACCTATTAGATTGGCAAACATGACAGAATAGGAAAGTGATAAATGTTGGAGAGGATGTGAGAGAGTTGCATCGTGTTTTGGTTTGTTATATAATTTCTCCCATTTATTTTAGTTCTCCACAGCATGACTATAGTGAAAATGTATTCAAGAGAAATGTATGTGTTTATGCAATATAGAATTGTGTGCTGTCTTGGGGAGGGAGGGTGGTGGGGATATATAGGGGGAAAAAAATCTAAATTTTTATGGTAGTTATTGTAGAACATTAAAAATAAATAAAATATATATATAAAAATAAAAAGCAAAATTAGCCAAGTGGAAAAGGAAGTTCAAAAATTTGCTGAAGAAAATAGTTGATTAAAAATTGAAATGGAGCAGATGGAAGCTAATGACATCATAGGAAACCAGGAAATTACAAATCAAAACCAAAGGAATGAAAAAAAAATCAGAAAATGTGAAATATCTCCTTTGAAAAACAACTGGAAAATGGATCCAGTAGAGACAATATTAAAATTATGGGAGTAGTTGAAAGTCATGTTCGAAAAAAGAGCCTACAAATCATCTTTCATGAAATTGTCAAGGAAAATTGCCCTGGTATTCTAGAACTGGAGGGTAAATAAATATTTTAAGAATCCTCTGATCACCTCCTGAGAGAGATCCAAAAAGAAAAACTCCTAAATATATTTTAGCCAAATTAAAGAATTCCAAGGTGAAGGAGAAAATATTGCAAGGAGCCAGAAAGAAACAAATCGAGTACTGTGGAAATATAATCAGGATAACACAAGGTCTAGCAGCTTCTATATTAAGGGATCAAACTGCTTGTAAAATGATATTCCAGAAATAGAAAGAGCTAGGGTTAAAACAAAGAATCACCTACCCGGGAAAACTGAGTATAATACTTCAAGGGAAAATGGTCATTCAATGAAATAGAGAATTTTCAAATATCCTTGATAAAAATACTAGAACTGAATAGAAAATTTGACTTACAACAAGGAAGAGAAGTATGAAAAGGTAAACAGGAAAGAAACATCATAAGAGACTTTCTAAAGTTGAACTGTTTACATTCCTACGTGGAAAGATATGATTTGTAACTATTGAAACTTTTCTCAGTGTTTGGGTAGTTTGAGGAATTAGGCACATATTTAAAGACAGAGCACAAACACTGAGTTCAATAGGAAAGGTTGATACCTAAATTAATAAAACTAAACTGTGAGAGAGGATTATATTGAGAGGAGAAAGGGAGAAATGGAATGGAGTAAATTATCTCTCATAAAAGAGGCAAGAAGAAAGCTTTTGCAATGAATGGGACAAAGGGGGAGGTGAGAGGCAAACAGTGAAGCTTACTGTCACCACATTTGCCTTAAGAAGGGAACAACATGCACACTCAATCAAGTATGAAAATCTGTCTAACACTATACCAAAGTAGGGGAGGAAGGGATAAGTGGGGTGAGGGAGAAGATAAAATGGAGGGAAAATGGGAGAGGGAGTAATTAGAAGTAGACACTTTTGGGGAGGGACAAAAAGCAGAAGGTAATAAATAGGGAGTAGGATAGGACATATATATATATATATATATATATATATATATATATATATATATATATATATATATATATATATATATATATATATATATGAAACATAATTCATCTTTCACAACAAGACTATTAAGGACATCTTTTGCAAAACTGCACACATATAACCTATGTTGAATTGCTTGCCTTCTCATTGGGAATGGGTGGGAAGGGAGGAAAGGAAGGAAGTTGGAACTCAAAGTATTAGGAACGAATGTTGAGAACTGTTTTTTTTTTTTTTTTTTAACTGGTAAGTAAGAAGTGCAGGTAATGGGGTAAAGAAATCGATCTTGGCCTACAAGAAGAGAGAGAAGATGGGGATAAGGGAAGGGAGGTGTGTGATAGCAGGGAGGGCAGATTCAAAGAAAGGGTAATCAGAATCCACAGGGTTTTGGGGTGGAGGAAGAGATGGAGAGAAAATTTGGAAACCAAAATCTTGTGGAAATCAATGTGGAAAACTAAAAATCAATTAATTAATTAAGTGAAAAAAGAAGATAACTTCTTTTTTAAAGAATAAATTTATTTATTTAACTTTTTCATTCATTCTCACAAAATTTTGGGTTCCAAATTCTCTCCCCATTTGTCCTCTCCATCCACCCCAATACACCAAGCATTCTAATTTCCCCTATCACCAATCTGCCCTCTCTTCTATCATCCCTCCCTTCCCTTCTCCCCATCTTCTCTTTTGTCCTGTAGGGCCAGATAACTTTCTCTTCCCCATTACCTGTAGTTCTTATTTCCTCGTATCAAGAACAATACTTAACAGTTGTTCCTAAAACTCTGAGTTCCTACTTCTCCCCATCCCTCATTCCCACTCATTCCCTTTGGGAAAGCAGGCAATTCAATATAGGCCATATCTGTGTTGTTTTGCAAATGACTTCGTTAATATTTGTGTTGTATAAGACTAACTATATTTCCCTCCATCCTATACTGCCCCCCATTGTTTCTATTCTCTCTTTTAATCCTGTTCCTCCCCAAGAGTGTTGATTTCAAATTGCTCCCTCCTCCCATTGCCCTCCCTTCTATCATCATCCCCACCGTGCTTATCCCATTCTCCCCCACTTTCCTGTATTGTAAGATAGGTTTTCATACCAAAATGAGTGTGCATTTTATTCCTTTCTTTGGTCAAATGTAATGAGAGTAAACTTCATGTTTTTCTCTCAGCTCACCTCTTTTTCTCTCCACTAAAAAGACTCTTGCCTGCGTCTTCCATGAGAGATAATTTGCCCCATTCCATTTCTCCTTCTCTCCTCCCAATACATTTCTCTCTCACCACTTAACTTCATTTTTTAAGATATGATCCCATCCTATTCAATTCACTCTGTGCTCTCTGTCTCTGCACGTGCATGCACGTGTGTGTGTGTGTGTGTGTTTGTGCATATGTGTGTGTGTGTAATCCCACCAACTTCCCAGATACTGAAAAGTTTCAAGAGTTACAAATATTGCCTTTCCATGTAGGAATGTAAACAGTTCACTTTTGGTAAGTCCCTTATGACTTCTCTTTGCTGTTTACTTTTTCATGCTTCTTCTCATTCTTGTGTTAGGAAGTAAAATTTTCTTTTCAGCTCTGGTCTTTTCATCAAGAATGCTTGAAAGTCCTCTCTTTCATTTAAAGGCCATAATTTCCCCTGAAGTATTATGCTCAGTTTTTCTGGGTAGGTGATTCTTGGTTTGAGTCCTAGTTCCTTCTGGAATATCATATTCCATGCCCTTTGATCCCTTTATGTAGAAGCTGCTAGATCTTGTGTTATCCTGATTGTATTTCCACATTACTTGAATTATTTCTTTCTAGCTGCTCGCAATATTTTCTCCTTGACCTGGGAATTCTGGAATTTGGCCACAATGTTCCTTGGAGTTTCTCTTTTTGGATCTCTTTCAGGCGATGATCGATGGATTTCTTCAATACTTATTTTGCCCTCTGGTTCTAGAATCTCAGGGCAATTTTCCTTGATAATTTCATGGAAAATGATGTCTAGGCTCTTTTTTTGATCATGGCTTTCAGGTAGTCCCATAATTTTTAAATTGTCTCTCCTGGATCTATTTCCAGGTCAGTTGTTTTTCCAATGAGATATTTAACATTACGTTCCATTTTTTTCCTTCTTTTGGTTTTGTTTTATGATTTCTTGGTTTCTCACAAAGTCGTTAGCCTACATCTATTCCTTTCTAATTTTGAAAGAACTATTTTCTTCAGTGAACTTTTGAACCTCTTTTTCCATTTGGCTAATTTTGCTTTTGAAAGCATTCTTCTCCTCATTGGCTCTTTGAACCTCTTTTGTCAATTGAGTGAGCCTATTTTTCAAGGTGTTATTTTCTTCAGCATTTTTTGGGTCTCCTTTACCAAGGTATTGACCCGTTTTTTATGCTTTTCTTGCATCTCTCTCATTTCTCTTCCCAGTTTTTCCTCCACCTGTCTAACTTGCTTTTCAAAATCCTTTTTGAGCTCTTCCATGTCCTGAGCCCATTGAATATCTATTTCGGATTTTTAGGATACAGAAGCCTTGACTTCTATGTCTTTCCCTGATGGTAAGCATTGTTCCTCCTCATCAGAAATGAAAGGAGGAAACATTTATTCACCAAGAAAGTAGCCTTCTATGGTCTTATTTTGCTTCCTTTGACTGGGATTTTTCCCAGCCAGTTACTTGACTTCTGAGATTCCTCTCCAGCCAGCCTAGATCTGCCCAGCTAGTGCTTGGGGTTTGAGATTCACATGCTGCTTCCCAGTCTCAGGGCTTTCAGTGGGGGCAGGGCTCCTATTCAGTGTGAGATTAAGTTCAGCTGCTTGGGTGGGGGCCAGGCCACCAGACAGGGCTCAATTCCTTCAGGGGGTTTATGTAGAGACCTTTGGGAATGGATCCCAACTCCTGCCTGCTTTGGCAGCCCCTGTCTGCTGCTGTCTCCGCTGCTGCCTCCCTTGGGTGCCTGAGATATGTAGACACCCTGCTTCCCTCTAAGGCAGCCAAAAAGGCTCTCTCACTGACCTTTGCGCCTGCTTGGATCTCCTCCTCTCTGTGCCACATGACCAAGGCAGGGCTCGGCTCTGTTCTGGTCTGGTGCGTCACTGATCTTTGGTGTTGGTTTTTCAGGTCTCTCTGCAACAGAATTCTCCTCCACTCCATTGTTCTGTGAATTCTGCTGCTACAGAATTTGTTGGGAGTTCTTTTCTACAGGTATTTTATGGGCTGTGAGTTAGGAGCTAGCATATGTGAATCTTTCTACTCCACCATCTTGGCTCCTCCCTCCAAGATAATTTCTTAAAAAGTAGAATAACCCAAGTGGCAAAAGAGGTCCAAAAATGCAATGAAGAGGAGAATACCTTAAAGAACAAGAATTGACCAAATGGAAAAGGAAGTTCAAAAGCTCACTGAAGAATTTCATTCATTAAATTCATAATGGAGAAAATGGAAACTGATTACTTTAGGAGAAATCAAGTAAATATAAAACAATACCACAACCATGAGAAAATATAAGAAAATGTAAATTTTCTCATTCGAAAGGCAAGGGACCTGGAAAGTAGATCCAGGAGAGAGAATTTACAAATTGTCAGACTACTTCAAAACCATTATCAAAATAGATTCTTAACATCATTTTTCAAGTAAATTTTAAGGAAAAATTCTTTGGTATTCTAGAATGAGAGGGTAAAATGGAAATGGAAAGACTCTCCCAGTCACCTCCTAAAAGATATCCTAAAATGAAACTTTCTATGAATATTGTAGCCAAATTACAGAGTTCCCACTTCATGGACAAAATAGTGAAAGCAACCAAAAAAAATAATTTGAGAATGTGGAAACACAATTAGTATAATGCAAGACTTAGCAACTTCTGCATTAAAGGACAAGAAGGCTTGGAATATGATATTCTGGAAATCAGAGGAGCTAGGATTGAAATCAAGAATCACCTACTCAGAAAAAACTGAATATAATCCTTCTGGGGATAAAAAAAAAATAGACGTTCAATGAAATAAATAACTTTCAAGTGTTATTGATGAGATGAACAGAGCTGAATAGACAATTTGACTTTCAGATATAAGACTTAAGACAAGTATGAAATGGTAAACAGGAAGGAGAAATCATAAGGCACTTAATAAAGTTGAATTTTTATATTCCTATATGCAAAGATAATATTGTAACTCATGAAGTTTTCTCAGCATTAGGGTAGTCGGAGGGAGTATATATGTGGGAAAGAAAATATGTGTCCATTTGTGTATATGTAGATATGTATGCATGTGTGCATGTTTATATGTCTCTGTGTGTATGTGTATATACTGAGGGTACAGAGTGTGTTGAATATGAAGGAATACTATTTAAAACTAAAAATTGAAGGGTGTAATAGGAATGTACTGGGAGAAAAAGAAATTGAAAGGTAGAATATGGTAAAATATCTCATATAAAGGAGGCAAGAGAAAGCTTTTACAGTAGAAGAAAAGAAGTGAAGGTTAGAGGGAATGAGTGAACCTTACTCTCATCATATTTGACTTAAGGCAGGAATACCATTCATACTCAATTAGGTATGGAAATCTATACTTCCATATAGGAAAGTGAGGGACAAGGGAATAAGGGAGGGTACATTTTGAGGAGATTTAGTGTCAGAGAAGGGAATAGAATAAATGGGGGGACAGCATATGATGCAGGGAAATGGAGTTAATCTTTCACAATATGATTATTACAGAAGTGTTTTGTGTGACTACACATGTATAACCTATATCTAATTACTTGTCTTCTCAATGAGAATGGTTAGGAGGGAGGAAGGGAGAAAATTTGGAACTCAAAGTTCTAAAAACAAATGTTATAATTTTTTTTCCATGCAACTGTGAAATTAGATACACAGACAATGGAGCACAGAAATCCATCTTGCCCTACAGAAAAATAGAACGGAAGGGGATAAGACAATGGGATGGTGAAAGAAGGGAAGGCAGATTGGGGAAAGAATTATCATAATTCATGCACTCTCAGGGTGAGGGAGGTGAGAGATGGAGAGAAAATTTGGAATTCAAAATCTTCTGAATTTGAATGTTGGAAACTAAAGAAAAATCAATCAAAAGTAAGAATTGTAAATGGTATTGAGTAGTTGCTGACCTAAAAAGAGTCTCGAACTTGACATATCTGGATCACCCTCTATGACTCTTGTGATACTTAGTAGGATCCTTAGTTGGTACAGTGGACTGCACCAGACCTGGAATCAGGAAGACCTGAGTTCAAATTCAGCCTCAGACCCTGAATTTGTCTAACCCTGACCAAATCACTTAATCCTATTTGCTTCATTTTCCTTATGTGTAAAAAAAACTAGAAAAAGAAATGACAAATCACTCTGGTAGTAACTGAACAATGACCAAACAACAATCTGATTTAAAAAAAAAAAAAAACAAAACTAAAAATAAGGAGATGAGTTAAAAAAAAAAAGATATTTAACCACACATTATAGTGAATAACATAACAAGAAAAACTTTTCTTCATGCATATATGGGTTATACTTTCACACTGATTCTCCTTGCTACTACAGAGGAAGGACACACTTGTCCAGAATACATGCAATCAAAAATTACACGTAGAAATCATCTGGATTGAGAACATATGGGGCCACCTAATAGGTGCAAACAAAGTTGGAAGATAGGGCTGATTAAATATAGTTAAACAAATGAAACGGATATGTGAAAAATTTGACAATAGAATATGGAGAAAAACTTATGGTCATAGCGCTTTCCTAATACTAACCCCCAGACCTCACTTAGAGGTCTTCAAATTTGTAATTTCTCTGCTTCTGCTTTGGATCCTGCTTCTGGTTTACGGCCAAGTCACATTTGTCCTGCTTTTCAGTATTAACAAAATTGTCCTTCCCCATACATTTTCAGAAGTTTCCTAGATGGAAATCCATCTCTCCTTACCATATATTCCTTAATCAAAACCATGCGAACTAATTCAGATTCAGTTAATGATGGGGAAGAGTACACCTCTCTTTTAGCTAACATGAGTTCCAAAGTAAAAAGACAAAACTATGTTTATATGCGTGTATGTATGTGTGTGCCGGCATAGTACTTTATCTAATATTGTAGTGCTTTATCTAACAATTATATTTTGAAGAAAATAAGATAAAAGATATAGAATTAAAAACACTTTGCTATATCAATTTACACACAAAATGTATCATGTTCATATAATGAAATCAATTTATGTTCTGAGGTTGCATTATAAAAATTGCTGCATACATTTATCACACTTTTTTTTCAGGTGTTGTGACCTTAAGTTGAGAACAATTTTAGTTTTTAGTTGTTTTTTAAAGATCCACTGACAATGAAGAGCTTTAGTAATATATATATATCATATATAATATATAATTATATATAATATATACATTTATTACATGTTATACCTATTATATACATATAATACACATATTATATGTATAATACATATATACATATACATACATATATGCATATACATATACATATACATATATATATATATGTCCAGTAAAGTTAACGCTAGAAAAGGAGAGGTTGATTTTCCTATGTATTACATTGGCAATTCTTTGAGCAACTGGTCAGTTGTTTTTCATGACTACTGTCGATGACAATATTAATTGCTCTGAAGGTTGTTTATAGAGGGAAAATTTAGCTATTAAAGGCATTGGTAAGGAAGGATATATTAGAAATGTGGAGTTATAAAACTTGATGCTTTTCTAAAATTTAATTTTATATAGTAATTTTACTTTTCTATTTTTAAGTGGTCACTGCATTTCAGTTAAAATATTGCATTCATAATCACATGTAAATGGGCACTGTCATTGATGGTTGTTATTGTTTATAATATCGTAGATGTGATTTTAAAACTAAATATTATTTTTGACATCCCAGGTAACATATAGGGACTCCCAGTAAATTGCAATATCATATGTTCAGAAAGTCAGCTGTTTATTAAGCTGTTAGATTGTATTTTCACTTAATCCATTTTCTTGTGAATGTTTTTCTAAATTTTAGTGGAAATGAAAAGAAGCAATAGCATATTGAGAATTTGGGTAAGAAACAAAAAATTAGTGGAGAAAAACAACATTAAGATTTTTCCGTTGCACCTCATTACATACCCAGAGACACAAAGAGTTGCAAGGTTAAATGAAAAATGCAAAACTTTCATTCATTATTAAATGCCTTCTATCCAGCAAGAAGAGGCAACTAGGTGGCTCAGTGGATAGAGTGCCAGCCTTGGAATCAGGAGTACTTAAGCTAAATTTTGACCACAGACACTGATTAACTGTGTGACCCGGGGAAACTCACTTAACCTTGTTATCCTCAGTTCCTCATCTGTAAAATGAGCTGGAGAAGGAAATGGCATACTACTCTTGTATCTTTGCCAACAAAACCATAAAGAGGGTTATGGAGTCTTGAAAATGACTGAAACAACTAAAAAACAACAGAAATGTAAGAAGAACTGACCTAGATACTGGGATTATAGAAATAGAAAAAGCAAGATTCTGCCTACCTATAAGTTTGAAGAAATAGCTTCCATACAGACAGGTAGGTATATATTTCATTCAAAGAAAAAATAGCTAATTTAGAGGGTAAGATGAGAAGGGAAATTAGAATAAGACTCCTGTAGAAGGTGTAATTTGAGCCAAACTTATAGTAAAGCTGAAGATTTGAAGAGTGAAAGGGAAAGAGGAAGTACATTCTAATCATGGGGATGTACAAAAGCATGGGAAAGGGAAATAGAAGGAGTCACTGCAGTAAGGCTGATTTGACTAGAATGTAGCAAATAAAATGGGGAATAATGTGTGTTAATTTTACAAAGGTATATCAGAGCCTGATTTTGAAGGACATAAATAGTGAGTTTGCATTTGGGAGAAATTACTTTTTTTACCATTGTATTAATAATCAATTATTAAATTGGGATCCAGACTTTTCTCCTCAACTTACTCATTAAGGTCAAACTCTTATTAAAGTCACTCTCTGAAGCAAATGACCAACTGAGGAAATTACCCCTAACCTTTAAAGAACATACCCTTCAGGCTTAGGCAGAACCCCACCTAACTACTAGACATAACTTCTGTTTGGAATACAAACAGAATTTAGTGTGGGTGAATTGTTACCCTGGAGAAAGGAGGTCCTGACCTTGTACCCTTCCATTATAGTTTAGGGAGACTCAGCTCATAAAGAAGAAAAAGAATAAGAAGGTTCTAGATGGAGATGGATTCCCCTGTCCAGATTGTTGGAGGCAGCTGAGTCTCAGGATCAAGCCACATTCTCAACAGTAGGAGCTAAAAGCTTTTAGCACACCTCCTCATTGATTGTCCACCAATCAAGGTTGATTTTCAGTTGTCAGGGAAATTCCCCTTCAAAGGTTTTTTAAAACTTTCAGACTTTCCATGGACCATTTTTGGTTTCCAAGAGAAACTAATGAACAGCAATTTATTATAACCTAGCTTAATCAATAAGTTGATTATTAATTTCCCCAAAACTCTCTCAGAATTTTTCATTCATAACATGTTTTATCCTAGAGGTAATAAGAAGGCACTGATTATAAAATAATAGCTAAAATAAATGTGACAATACAATAATCTGGCTTTCAAATAAAACTATCAATATACATATATTCCAGGGAAGAATGCCCCTTTATGCAATCACTTTGAAAAGCAGAGAAATTGTTGTATTGATCCTTACTTTGATCACCATATTCAATGAATTCTTGTTTTAGAATTTTCTCCAGGGTCTGTAATACATTCTTTAAAAGTCCTATTTGGTTGCAAATATTCTCTGATGTTACATGGGTGATGATGATGATAATTAAACTGAAAGTATAGCTAACTTGTATCGCCTAGGAAAAAACCTGGTTGAGAAAATTGAGGAATTAACTCAAGAGGATTTCAAAGAGCATTCCAATTCAATTCCACAAACTTTCATCAAATATTGACTATTTTAGGGGTATAGAGAGTAACAAAGGCAAACAAGACAGGATACCTTCCAGCAAAGATTCTGAGGTTACATAGAAGTAGTTAGGGTACACAAGTAAATGTGTGTGTGTGTGTGTGTGTATATATATATATATATATATATATATATATATATATATATAGAGAGAGAGAGAGAGAGAGAGAGAGATACACATAAACACACATTTACATATATACACCCATATGCATGTGTATACACACATACATACATATATGTGAACATATATATGTATGTGTGTATATATCAGCATTACATATATACATATACGTATCAGTATTACACATATACATGCATATATGTGTGTATGTATATCATTATGATACAAATTTCACGCCATAACTGAGTTTTAAACCTATATCATTGATTCAAAATATAGGTCAATTATGTACTAACAACAAACTAGTGAAAAAAGAGGAGTATAAAGTGCTAGCAAAATAAGAAGAAATTAGAGGAGGGAGAAATGTATCTTTCAAAGAAATTAGTCATATATGATCAAGAGTTATAAATATGAATGTCTTTTCCTCATATAATTCACACAGCCACTCAACTCTTATGTCAATGATATTGAATATCTCAGCAGAGTTCATTTAATTGAGTCACATTTTTTTTCCTGGAAACTAGGGAATAACGGGAGCCTAGGTGACAGATTGCAAGCTGTACTCAATTGCAAGAAATAAAAGAAAAATGCCTTCAGAATTATTGTCAATGACTACAACATCGCAAGAAGGTGGAGATCTCTTCATTTTGAGAAACCAGAGATAATGGAGGAATTACATTTTTTTTCCCTTTGTCCTTTCAACTTTCCTATGCATAGCTTTACCCAAGTAAAGGAAAGTTATTCTGTATTTGTTTTAAATTGAGAAGTATTGTGTGAATATGTTAATGTAGTAACAAATTACAAATGCAAAAAAGTTGCGAAGTTATGATTAGGAAGTTATGATATACTTCATAGTTTTATATTTTACTGCATAAATGAAATGCACATTGCTTGAAGCAGATTTTAGAGAACTAAAGGCACAAGGTGAGGCTCAGGGTTTTTTGTTATTTGAAATTATAACAATAATGTTCATTAATTATCAGTCTGTTTCACAAGATGTTGCAAAATACAAACAAAAAGAATTTATCTGTTGAAGGATTTCAAAGTTGATATAGTTATATTTCTTAAGCCATATTATCTTTTCTTAATCCAATTCTACATAGCAACTATACTTTTTCTATTTCCAAAGAAATCATTACATAAAACATTTACAATTTTAAGGAATCTTTCCTGGACAAGTACATAACTAATACTGTCTCACAAATGATTACTGCTGTACATCATTGATTGAATATCTGTCAGGGCATCCTTACAGTAGTTATTTTATCCTAATAGCCTGTAGTCATATAGTTTCAGCTTCTTGATATGAGCTGTACAGGTAATGCACTTAAAAGCCTAGGCACTTCTTAGAAAACAAGTAGAGATATAATTTGAAAGGCAAATGTTCCAAAAAACCACATAGCTGACACCATAGAATGGGGGACACAGGGTTGAGGGAGAATAGAGGTTGAGAGCATTCCATATGAGAATTAATTTTGGAAATAAAAAAAATATATTAACCTGAAGAAGGCTTAGAGTTGATTTTAATTTGTTTACAAAAAAATTGTATATAGTCACGTGGAAGATGTTCTAGCCATATTCATTTAGGACACATAAAGTTATACAGCATAAACATTTCCAACATAAATATTTTGGTTCGATATATATTTAATAAATAGAGAAACACAAAAATAGTATAGGAAACGTTGGATAGTTTGGATAATTATTAGTACATAATACTAATGAACTGAAAACTTGCAATTGAGTATTTGAAGAACATGTTAGATTTCTGTCATCTATTTTGTAGAAGTGATCCATGATAAGGTATGGAAATATATGACACTACAAAATCTCTAAGGTTCCTTCCAAAACTCTTCCATTCCTTTAAATGATTTGCAACAATTAAAAAAATATGAGGTACATCCAGAAATTATGGCGATATTCTGTCATGTGTTAATCAGGAAAGGTTTTAGTATTGCACAAGCTGAGAGCAAAAGCTATGGGTAATATTTAGCTTGTAATCTACTGATGTATTTCTCATTCCTAATGTTAGGATTAATCTGTACAGTGGACCATAGTCATCACATAAGCAAGGTATGCATGGAAGCAGGGAGACATATGAATAGAAACATGAAATTTAGCAGTATGCTCTTATTAATGAATAACTAATTTAAGGAAGCCAGGTAAAGATTGGAAATAACCCACATAATAGATGGACTTATTGTTAGATTTTGTCATTATCAGTTTTTGCAACACAAGATCTTAGCACAATCCTTTCAGGTTCATCCTGAAAGGAGCAAAGGTTTAATGCGAATTGCACTGCATGTTTCTTTCCTTGATTCTAACATTTTTATGCCCAGATTTATATTTTTAAAAATTAAGGCATCATTAAAGAAAATACAAGTTCTGAAAATGGCAATTTCAGTGGTTTATATGAAGGAACAAAGGATAGTCCAGTGGCCTTCAACTTGTTAAATGGAGTAGTGAGATAGTTGGCCAGTCAATCAGCAAACATTTATTAAGTGTTTACTATATGCCAAGTATTGTATTTAAGTCTGGGGGATTATAAAGAAAGGCAAAAATAGGATCTCACATTATAATAGGCAAGAGAATATATACCCAACTTTTTAATACAATATGTACACATGTGCACAAGAGTAGATGGAAGATAATTTCAAAGGGAAAGGATGGTGATGAAAGTTTTATGAATATCTGGTCTTATTTTTACCCTGAATGTAACTTCCTGTGTAATTATGTTGCTACTGTCAATGACAGTCCCCACCCACCCACACTCCTTTCCACAAAATTCAGAAAACAACACCAATAATATATAAGCTATTGAGTTATTGCTCTAATTCCCCACAGCTTGGGGAAAATTTTGGTTTTACCTTTTTCAGTTCTTTATGTCTTTATCTCTCATACCAGTGGACCCATTTTCTGTCAGTCACCATCTATTGAAATGCCTAAATGAATTTTAAGTAAGTGTTTGGAAACTTAGGAGAGCTAAATAGGGATACTGGTAAATTTAAAATTAGAATTGTGCTTTAAATTCCAGGATAGATGCATCACAGAAATTTCAAACACAATAAAGCAATGAAAGCAAACTGTCATTTGTGTAGCAGAACTTTTAAAGAATTTAAATATGAGACAGTACAAGTCACGTTCTAAAGATTTCTTTGTAGAGTTCAGTTATTAAAGAACCATACTTATGTGGGAAAAGATAAGGCTGTAATTTCTGACAAGAGATAGAGAATGGCCATTCATTCGTTGATCATTTCCAAGAATTTAGATTATGTCCCATGCTATGGTCATTTTGCCAGTCATATAAATGAATATCTCATTGCTACACCAGATGCATACTCCTATCTCCTTCAGTTTGCCATGCTATTATATATTTAGAAGATCTTTCAGAAATAGATACATAATACATATTCATACATATGCAGAATGGACTTTAAAAGAAAAATTATACACACACACACATTTACAATTATTAACCACTTCCCCCCAGAAAGAACCAATTACTAAAAGGGTAATGAATTCACTTGTTTACCCTTCAATCATACACCTAAGTATTCAATTATCATTAAATGCTTATTTCAAGAATAAATTTTAGAAAATGATTTCTCAAGAGTAGACATGCTGTTTTCTTCATATGTAGTAGCTACATCAATCTTTATATGATTCATTGTTATATGCCAATTGTGTTCAGACTGTGATTTCTCCATACCAAGTTCCCCATATTCACTTTGATTAGATTATTGATGAACTTTGCTTTTTCTCCTAATCAGAAAGTATTCAGTGCCTACAAGTTTGATTTTGGGAAGTCAGGTTGAGGAGTAGATAACCTTACTTTGTATTTGAGAATAGGGATTATCTCCGTACCCCTTTGAAAGATTGGTGAAAAAAAGTACCTGAAGAATCCCTTAAACTTATGTTTGAGTTTTCTGTTCACAGTGACATTATATATATATATATATATATATATATATATATATATATATATATATATAATCATTGTAATAATTGAAATGTAAACCTATTAGATCTAAGTTTCTCATTCATCTTCAATGTAAGACTGTGAAAATTATATATTCTAAATGAGTTATCCTTGTACTGCATGGAAGTTTGATAAATCACTGAGTTGTGATTTCCATTAGCAGCCTTCACAATGCAAGAAGATGAAACATTAACAAGAAAAAAGTTGTTTCTGTTGCTATGTCCTTAGAGAAAAATGATTACTATTTCTTAACTCTACATGTTTTTACCTTTTTAATCTTTTAAATTTGACAGAACAATGTTGACAGGAAGCAGGCATAGTCAGGAAGAACTAGGTGTGGATCCAGTCTTCTGACATCTACTAGCTTTATGATCTAGAGAAATCACTTAACCTCTCATAGCCCAAGATAACTCTCTAAGACTATAACTTGCAAAGAAGTTTTCTTTTTGTATGGATAGGAGTCCCTCAGTAGATACTTTCTTAATTTTTCAAATCACTGGTTGTGATAGCAAGCATAATGTAATCTTTTGCTGTTTTTGTTTTAGTATAATCACATGGCTGTGATTGAATCTTGCCTTTATCAACCAAGAGTCTTTACTAGGAGTAAAGCACAGAAACAAGAGCTTCTTTAGCTAGAACCAGTGTATGTATTTGTATTGTTAATGTTATTAAAGATTCTTCCCATGCATTGATGGGCCTGCCTAATGGGGAGTTTGGTTAGGAAAGATTTGTAAGAAGAGTCGCATCTTTTGTTAATGAGTCTCTAGTTTTCAAGGGTTGGGGTGCCCTGTGGCCCTAAAAAAGGTAAGGGTACTCTAAGAGTGAGGTTTTATTTTGGGGCTTAGTTGTTGGAAGAAGCTTGATGTGCCAGACAAGACTCTGGGAAGCCACTAAGGAGAGCCCCCATTTTTGAAAAGCAAATATTGGTGCTTCCCTCTCTGGCAACTACGGTCAGATAGTTGGACCCGTCTTGACTTGTGAAATATGTATTGCTTGTGTGAGACAGTTTGGAAGCACTGTCTGTTGATTTCCTGTACTATGTGAATGATATATGTGCTTGATTAAAGGAGATAGTTGTCTTTCATTTTAGAAAAGCAGATCAAAGAACCTGTGATAGCAGCTCCCCTCCCCCCATATATGTTGGGGTGCTTACTGTTACACTGGTCTAGTCAAAACTTTTAAAACTTAATAAAATTAATAGAGCTAAAGGGAAAATGGCCCAACATTTTGTTGGAAGTTGTGTATAAATTTATAAGCTGTACAATTCATGTCAAATTTTATGAGATTGTGAAGACATTTGGAAGAATACAACAATGTCTCAGATCCTATGTGCTACACTGTACCAACTGAGGATAATTGATGGTAAAATTTTTAAAGGTAAACATTTATCCTTCAGAAATTTTTAAATTCTATAAACTAAGAATGTATGTATTATTGTATTGAATCAGGAAATTAATGAGGAAAGTATGAGTAATGCATATTAGACTTAATAGTATGTCATGTGTATAACCTCTCCCTCCTCCCAAAGGCTGGTTGTTAAACATTTATCATTAGATTTTTATGTGCAGCCCGGAGATGACTTATTAGACCTGTTCTGATATTAATACAATATGGATTTTGAATATTTCTTTTAGAATTAAAAAAAACTCATATCATGACATGCAAAAATCACACAAAATTTCTAAAACCATTCTAGAACTAAGATAATCACTGAGCTTTTAACATACATGTATAGTTCTAAGTAGAAGAAAAGAACATTTTTACTTTCAATGTTTTAAGATTTTTTTTTATTTTCAGCTTCTCTCTACAAAGCATTTTCCAAACAACATTGAGAAAAAAGAGATGAAGCTATGATCAATTATACATTAATAAAATGCAATTCCTTACATGATAAATCCAGGAATTTTTTCCTTTCACTTTTGAAGAAATCATTTGAAATCGTTGTCATTGGAAGACTAAGTCTTTTCCACACTCAAAATATAAATGCTATAGTGCCTACCTAAGAACTGTAAAACTCTAAAATATCAGTTTTTCCATACTCTGTTGAGTGAAATTTGGGATGTTGAAAGAACAAGAATACAGAAGCAGCATGATTGGGTCTAAGTTTCAGGAAGTTCAATTTTGCTCTATCAGTATAAGTTCCTTGAAAAATGGTTTTGCTTTAATTCATTATTTTTATATCTCCAGTGATGGCACACTATCTTTCTCATAGTAGGCTCTTATCAAATACTTGTTAATTAAGTGTTTCAACAAATGTCTCAGGAAACATTTACTCCTTCCATCCCATGAAATGATACACTTTTGATCTTTATCCAGATTTGTGTGAGTTTAAATTTGGTCAATAATTCATATAGCCAGGTCTTCTAGCTTCTCTGTAGAGATGTTATTGAGGCCCCTTGCCCTCAAATTTATATTAACTGTTTGAATGGTCTTCGAGGGTGGAACACTGTTTTTTTCTAAAGTATAGTCATCATTTAAGCTCAATATGCCATGTACTATGTGAGTTACTCCTCTTCCAAATATGATTTATTCACTTGTCCATTCATTGTTATTTGCCAGTATTTTATTTTCAAAATATACTTTGATATCCTTTTAACTTAATAGAGATTTTCCATCCCATTTGTACATCTGTTTCAAAATAACAACACCAATTTTATCTAGACCTTTGAGGTTTCCAAAAGTTCTTTTTTTTTTTTTTTATGGCAATCCTGCAATGTAGTACAAATACAGATGAAAAAAGTAATGTGCATGGAACTCAAATGACATGCCTGTGGTTATATAGGTATAAATACTACCACTAGAATTTGGATACAATTTTCTAATTATATGGCCAGCACCTGTTTCATTATTCTGTGTTATCTTCACAGGAATTAAGAATAATTATCCTGGCAATAGTAGGAGCAGAACTCCATACCTTGTCTAGTACTGTAGGTGAGGTCAGTCCTCATGGGTATACCTGGGGGGAATCCAGTAAAATCTAATATCTATTGGGGCCCAATTTCATCCTCCCTTTCCCCTGGAGGACAAGAGTTGTCTTCCCTTTGTAGAGATTGAGGTCCTTGAGAGTATTGACTGTTTCCTTTTTCTATTTGTGATACCAAGTACTTCTCAAAACTTATGGCATAGATGGGGCAGAGCCAAGATAGCTGACTAGAAGGACAGTCCTCTAGAAGGTCTCCTCCCACAGTGCATAAAATACCTATAAAAATTATGTTAAACCAATTTTAGAACAGCAAAAGCCACAAACCAACAGAATGAAAGAGATGTCCAGTTGAAGCAGCCTGGAAGGCCAACAATAAAGGCCTATCATACAAGGCTCAGAGTGGAGTGCAGTCCAGAATTGGCCATGCCACAGTAAGGACAGGACTGGAGTAGTCTTCAAGGCACCATTGGCAGCAGGTATGGTTCCTAGACTCCTCAACCCACAAATGCCAAAGGCATCTTCAAAGGTCAGTGAGAGAGTTCTTTCACCTGGGTTACAAGGGAACACAGTGGTTTAGCCCCAGTCTCAGGTGAAAACAGCTTCCATTGTTGGAGCCCTGGCCTAAAGAACATGGGGGGTATTGAGCATTAGATCTGAATCTCAACCTGACATGGTGGCCCTGGGATGAGAAGGAGAGCTGATGGTGGAGCTTACAGAGGTTTTGGAGAGGGAATTCTACTCTCAGAAAAGAGTGCTTTTAGTTGCTCCCAGACCTGAGAGCATATCAGGAGAGGGATAAACTCCTCTTCCATGATTGTGCCACCTTTGAGAAATTTGGAACTTACAAATCCCCAGAGTACACACTCCTCTTGACAAAGAACTCAAATATCAAGTAACTGGCTGGGAAAATGCCCCAAAAAGGGAAAAAGTAAGACAATAGAACATTACTTTCTTGGTGAGCAGTTATTTTCTCCCATCCTTTTGGGTGAAGAACAATACATGCCATCAGAGGAAGAACTAAAAGTCAAGGTTTCTGCTTCCAAAATCTCCAAAATAAATATACCATGGTCTCAGAACATTGAAGAGCTCAAAAATATTTTGAAAATCAAGTAAGAGAGGTGGAAGAAAAATAGGGAAGAGAAAGGAGAACAATGCAAGAAAATCATGAAAAGAGTCAACAGTCTGCTAAAGGAGACCTAAATAATACTGAAGAAATTAACCTCTTTAAAAATAGACTAACTCAAATGGCAAAAGAGGCCCAATGAGCCAATGAGGAGAAGGCTTTAAAAAGCAGAATTATCCAAATGGAAAAACAGTTTCAAAAGCTCACTGAAGAAAATAATTTTTAAAAAATTAGATTGGACCAGATGAAAATTAATGATTTTATAAGAAACCAAGAAATTACAAAACAAAATCAAAAGAATTAAAAAAAATAGAAGACAAATTGAAATATCTCGTTGGAAAAACAACTGACCTGGAAAATAGATCCAGAAGAGACAACTTATAAATTATAAGACTATCTGAAAGCCATGATCAAGAAAAGAGCCTAGATATCATCTTTCATGAAGTTATCAAGGAACACTGTCTTGATATTCTGGAACCAGAGGCTTAAATAAATATTGAAAGAATTCACCGATTACATCCTGAAAGAGATCCAAAAATAACATCTCCTTGGAATATTGTAGTTAAATTCCAGAGTTCCCAGGTCAAGGAGAAAATATTGCCAGCAGCTGGAAAGAATCAATTAAAGTATTGTGGAAATATAATCACAATAACACAGAATCTGGCAGCTTCAATATTAAGGGATAGAAGGGCTTAGAATATGGTATTCCAGAAGTCAAAGGAACCAGGATTAAAACCAAGAGTCACCTACCAGCAAAACTGAGTATAATACTTCAAGGGAAAAAATGGTCATTCAATGAAATAGAGCATTTTCAAGCATTCTGGATGAAAAGACTAGAATTGAATAGAAATTTGACTTTCAGGAACAAGAAGCAAAAGAAGCATGAAAAGGTTAACAGGAAAAAGATATTTTAAGGGACTTACTAAAGTTGAACTATTTACTTTCCTATATGTGAAGATAATATTTGTAACTCTTGAAACTTTTCTCAGTATGTGGCTAGTTTGAGGGATTATACACATATATAAATAGACAGAGGGTACAGAGTGAATTTAATACAAAGGGGTGATATCTAAAAAAATAAAATTAAAGGGTGAGAGAGGAATATATTGGGAGAAGAAAGGGGGAAATGAAATGGGGTAAATTATCTCTCATAAAAAGGCAATTAAAAGCTTTTTCAGTGGAGGGGAAAGGGGGGAGGTGAGAGGGAAAAGTGAAGCTTACTTACACCACTTTTGGCTTAAGGAGGGAATAATAAGCACACTCAATTTGGTATGAAAATCATTCTTATGCTACAGGAAAGTAGAGGAGATGGGAATAAATGGAGTGTGGGGGGATGATAGAAGAAAGGGCAAATAAAAGGTGGGAGATGATTAGAAATAAACACTTTTCAGGAGGGATAAGATCAAAGAAAGAATAGAATAAATGGGGGGGCAGGATAGAATGGAGGTAAATATAATTAGTATTTCACAACATGACTACTGTGAAAGTCTTTAGAAAAACTATACATTTACAGCCTATATATGCCTTCTCAGTGGGGATGGGTGGAGAGGGAAGAAGGGAGAGAAGATGGAACACAAAGTTTTAGGAACAAATGTTGAAAATTGTTTTTACATGTAACTGGGAAATAAGAAATACACATAATGGGGTATAGAAATCTATCTTGCCCTACAAGAAAAGAGAGAAAAAGGTGATAAAGGAAGGGTGATATGTGATAGTAGGGAGGATAGATCTGGGGAAGGGGTAAACAGAATACACAGTGTTTTGGGGCAGGGGAGAGGAGACATAGGGAAGAAATTTGAAACTCAAAATCTTGTGGAAATGAATGTTGAAAGATAAAAGTAAACAAATAAATTGGAAAAAAAAAACATGTGGCATAGAGGGAGTACTTAATGAATTATTTTGGTTCATTTATTTTCCATTCCCAGTATTTTAAGTTATTCATATAAAACCCAATTCAATTATTGAGTTCAGTGCAATGCTACAAAGGTAGATGGTGTCTTCACTTAGGACTTGCCCTCAATCAATAAAGAACATAACCACTATATAATTTAGCATTTATTTTTATTTTCTGAATGGACATGGCTGAAAAATTTATCAATTGGCAGGCAAATTAGTGATAATTCCCTGCACACATAGTTAGGATCTCTTCAGACAAATGAAATCATCTCTCACCACACATGTACAAAGCATTTTTAGATAAGTAGCATGTATAAATAGAGATTGTGTTATGCTAAAATAAGCAAAGGACCATCAAAGAAGCAGGACCATCACCATGCTCCAGTGACCTAAGGAAGAGTTTAGCAGAGGTAAATTTTCCAGAAATATGGAAAGTTATTCTAAAAATATAGTAATGACTATGTACCCTCTAGAAGAAAGATTTTAACATGAAGTTTGTGAGCATATTTTTAAAACTATAGCTCAGAATATTATTTTCCACGGTAACATATGTGTGTGTATGTGTGTGTGTGTGATTTTCTGCACTTAAAAACATTATTATGAAAAAAGGTTCCTAAGTTTCACCTGACTGGCAAAGTCTCTCAAGGTAGTAGAAAGGTGAAGAACCTCTGACCTGGAATATCCTCTGGATTTCTATTTCCCATTTTTTCTACTGCTAAAATATTATATCCATGGTTTCATGGGTCCAGGAGGTAATAATAGTTTCATTTTTCTGTCATTAGTGCTTTTGACGTGCTTCGATATAGAACTAGGGGCACATTAGTGTTCTTTTGGGACTCCACAGATTGAGAGAGTTATACAAGAGCAAATACACTAATATTTCTTAGTATTCTGTTCTAGATCAACCTTTAATGATTTAACCTGCTCTGCCTTGCCACTGGAAAATTGAAAAACTTACATTCTACTTGGTCTGAAAAATAACTCTGGTTGTATGATTCTGGGAAATAATATTAAGAGTTCCATATTCTTAGCATTGTAGTGCTGTGGGACACTGATTTGCATAGAATTCTCTATCAGTTCACAGTCCATTAGAAGAAATAGACACTTACGCCCTCCAAATATCAGGTACTGAATTTAGATAGCAGGGGATTTTAGGAAAATAGAGATATCTTGGGAGTTAGAGAAGCCAACCTTCTCTCCACCCAACAAACTGACTTAGAAATGCTCTAAAAATGCACCAATTTTTTAAAAAAGGCAAAAAAGGAAGAGAGTCAAGTAAAAATTCTACTACGCAGTACAGAAATAAACAAAGGTACACAAAACAAAACCAAGATGATGATGTATGATAATTGTCATCATGATGATGTTGATGATCATGATGATAATGATTACAACTACAAAGTTGATTGATGATGACAAAATATTTCCTCACATCTGGCGCCAAAAGTAAATAAGGTATAACCCTGGAAGAAGCAGGAAATAGGATATGGTATTCCTGAATTCCACAAAGTGCTATAAAATAATACAAAGATACAGAAATCGTATTTTTCACTATAATGAAGTAAGGGAAAAATTATAAAAATAGTAATGGAAAACAAAAAATATCAATTTTATTTTGTATAGAGTCACACACAAATTGTGTTAAAAAGCCAGCTGCTCTAAGATTACTCTCTTGGTTTATTTCATAATATTCAAATGTAACTGGGGAATAATCCATTCATGCAAAATTCTTCTCCCACATTGAAAGTATGAAAAGGAGCTAATTGTCTTTTACCATATTTGAATAATATTTCATTAAAATATATGACCGTTTTAAAAAAATAAACAACATACATTTGTATAATACTAAAAATGGAAAAGAATTCAGAAATGTGTGGTAACAAAATATACATCACAGTAGGATCAAAAGAAAGCCCATAGTAGAGGAAAACTGAAGTGTAAGAGATGATTGACACATATACTTAAACTCTTAGAACTTCAAGTATTTAATATTATAATTTACAGGGCAACTGTTGTCCCACATTTGGAGGAATTCTCAATAGAAATTACATCATAGTCTAGGTGCTTTTCTACATCCTAAAATTAAACACAACAAAATACTTCACAAGCTTGAAACTCATTTAATTACTTCTAAAATGTTCACATTGAAAAGGATTGTATACAAACAATGACTTGCTAATTGCACAAGTAATAGTAAAAAAAATAGTTTTGTGAGTTCTTTTGGTTAAAAAAAAGTTTTTGCAATAGATAACTGAATAATCCCTCAGCATTCAACTTAATTATGAAAGTCATTGTCACTATATGTGTGTGTATACACCCATACATACATACATATATACATACATGTATAAACATACATGTTGTATAAATATACATATATGCATACACACATATATATGCTTTTTGAAAGTTAACTAATTGAGATCCTAAAAGACAGCAGTCTATTCAAGAAAAGTACAGTAAACTATGCAAACAAATGAACTGTTGAAATTCCAGATGTAGGGTTCCACTCTAGATAAGAAGGCTGATTGTCTTCACCTGAAGTCTCTTCCTATAGTGAACTCTACGATTTTGCTTATGAACTTGGCCATACAAGAAAATTCTAAAGATTCTATCATCAATTTTCTAAAGAGTTTGCTATTGGCTTTACTCAGTTTTAGTGGCCAATTCATAGAACCATAAGCAGCTGCCTTGCTGGAGGCAAGATCATGAAGTAAACCATAATCATTTATTTTTGGAAGGGAAATGAACACACACACACACACACACACAAACTTAGGCACACGTAAAAACTTCTCACCACTTGATTTCCCATACTATAGAGAATTTTTTTTTTATGGCAATATAACTACTACTCACTTTATCTCTAGAAAATTTAAAAGAAAAAGAGTTGGGAAAAAAGACATTTTAGATTTTTGCTTTAATTTCGGGGATTATCTTTTGTTTTGCATTACTTTCCCCAGGTATGCTCATCTGCAGCCTGTTTTTTTCTTTTTTTTTTTTACTACCAAGTGAATCATCTGATCTAAAACAACAACAACAACAACAAAAACAACAACAAAAGAAGCTAATGAACAAATATTTGTAACTGTGGTGTGTCAAACACTGTCCTGACTGTTCAGGATACAATACAAAGAAAGGAATCATTCCTACCATGGAGGAATTCAATGAAAATCAGACAAGTCTGACATTTACATTCAATTTTCCCCATCCATTTTATTTTTAAATTCTGTTCCAGTCAAAATAAGAATAAATTGCAGAGATAGTGCTAAACTGTATTTTGCATATTTTGCAGAGGATTTTCTTTTCACCTGACAGTCCTCTATATCAATGAAATCACAGGTCCACTCTCTAAATTATCCCTTTCTCTCCCAGAACCTACTACACACTGATTGTACTTCATAAAGAGTTAATAAATAATTTTTGCAAATTGAAATTTTATTTTGTTTATTTTTCCTGAAAGATTAACTAGAACCTAGTTGACTTTTATTTGGGGGGGGGCGGTTATATTCTAATAATATAAAATTATTTATTTACTTTTTACATTCATTTTCACAAAATTTTGGGTTCCAAATTTTCTTCCCATTGTCCCCTCCCCCCACCCCAATACATCAAACATTCTAATTTTCCCTATCACCAATCTGCCCTCTCTTCTATCATCCCTCCCTTCCCTTGTCCCCATCTTCTCTTTTGTCCTGTAGGGCCAGATAGCTTTGTATTACCCATTACCTGTATCTCTTATTTCCTAGTAGCAAGAACAATGCTCCACAGTTGTTCCTGAAGCTTTGAGCTCCAACTTCTCCCCATCCCTCCCTCCCCACCCATTCCCTTTGGGAAGACAGGCAATTCAATATAGGTCGTATCTGTGTAGTTTTGCAAAAGACTTCCATAATAGTCGTGTTGTGTAAGACTAACTATATTTCCCTCCATCCTACCCTGCCCCCATTGTTTCTATTCTCTCTTTTGATCCTGTCCCTCCCCGAGTGTTGACTTCAAATTGCTCCCTCCTCCTGTTGCCCTCCAATCGATCATCCCACACCCACCCTGCTTATCTCCTTCTACCCCACTTTCCTGTATTGGAAGATAGGTTTTCATACCAAAATGAGTGTGCATTTTATTCCTTCCTTTAGTCGAATGTGATGAGAGTAAACTTCATGTTTTTTTCCTCAGCTCTCCTCTTTTTCCCCCCACTAAAAATTCTCCTGCTTGCCTCTTCTACGAGAGATAATTTACCCCATTCCATTTCACACTCTCTCCTCTCAATACATTTCTCTTATACATTTACCTTAATTTTTTAAAGATATGATCCCATCCTATTCAATTCACTCTGTGCTCTCTGTCTCTGTGTATGCGTGCATGTGTGTATGTGTGTGTGTACATGTGTACGTGTGTATGCATGTGTGCATGTGTGTGTGTGTGTAATCCCACCAACTACCCAGATACTGAGACGTTTTAAGAGTTACAAATATTGTCTTTCCATGTAGGAATGTAAACAGTTCACCTTTGGTAAGTCCCTCATGACTTCTCTTTGCTGTTTACTTTCTCATGCTTCTTCCCATTCTTGTGTTTGAAAGTCAAATTTTCTTTTCAGCTCTGGTCTTTTCATCAAGAATGCTTGAAAGTCCTCTATTTCATTGAAAGACCATTTTTCCCCTGAAGTATTGTACTCAGTTTTGCTGGGTAGGTGATTCTTGGTTTGAGTCCTAGTTCCTTTGACTTCTGGAATATCCTATTCCACACCCATCGATCCCTTTATGTAGAAGCTGCTAGATCTTGTGTTATCCTGATTGTATTTCCACAATACTGGAATTGTTTCTTTCTAGCTGCTTGCAATATTTTCTCCTTGACCTGGGAATTTTGGAATTTGACCACAATGTTCCTAGGAGTTTCTCTTTTTGGATCTCTTTCAGGCAGTGTTCGATGGACTCCTTCAATACTTATTTTGCCCTCTGGTTCTAGAATCTCAGGGCAGTTTTCCTTGATCATTTCATGAAAGATGATGTCTAGACTCTTTTTTTGATCATGGCTTTCAGGTAGTCCCATAATTTTTAAATTGTCTCTCCTGGATCTCTTTTCCAGGTCAGTTGTTTTTCCAATGAGATATTTCACGTTCTCTTCCATTTTTTCATTCTTTTGGTTTTGTTTGGTGATTTCTTGGTTTCTCAGAAAGTCATTAGCCACCATCTGTTCCATTCTAATTTTGAGAGAACTATTTTTTTCAGTGAGCTTTTGAACCTCCTTTTCCATTTGGCTAATTCTGCTTTTGAAAGCATTCTTCTCCTCATTGGCTTTTTGAACCTCTTTTGCCAATTGGGTTAGCCTATTTTTCAAGGTGTTATTTTCTTTAGCATTTTTTGTGTCCCCTTTAGTAAGGTATTGACCCATTTTTCATGCTCTTCTTGCATCTCCCTTATTTCTCTTCCCAGTTTTTCCTGCACCTGTCTATCTTTATTTTCAAAATCCTTTTTGAGCTCTTCCATATCCTGAGCCCATTGGATATCTATTTCGGATGTTTGGGATACAGAGGCCTTAACTTCTTTGTCTTTCCCTGATGGTAAGCATTGTTGTTCCTCATCAGAAAGGAAAGGAGGAAACATCTGTTCACCAAGAAAGTAACCTTCTATGGTCTTATTTTTCTTCCCTTTTCTGGGCATTTTCCCAGCTAGTTACTTGACTTTTGAGATTTCTCTCCACCCCTGCCTCACCAGTGCTTGGGGTTTGAGATTCAAATGCTGCTCCCCAGCCTCAGGGCTTTCAGGTGGGGGCAGAGCTGGCTCCTAGGCTCAGTTCCCTCAGGGGGTTTATGCGGAGACCTTCAGTAATGTATCTGAGGTCCTGTGTGCTCCAGGAGCCTCTGGCCGCCTCTGCTGCTGCCTCTGCCACTGCATCCTGAGGGGATCCGAGCCATGGAGAAACCCTCCTGCCTTCTAGGCCAGTCTCGAAGGCTCTCTCACTGACCTGTAGCACCTGTGGGTGGAGGGACCTTTGCAGCAGCTGGAGATTCTGTCCCTGAAGCCTGCTCCCACCTTCTCCTCTCAGGGCCATGTGGCCAAAGCAGGGCTGGGTTCTGCTTTGAGTCCGGTCCCAGATGGACCTTTGGTGCCGGTTTTTCAGGGCTCTCTGGAACAGAAATCTCCTCCACTCCGTTACTGCGTGGTTTCCACTGCTCCAGAATTTTTGGGGAGTTCTTTTTATAGGTAATTTATGCGCTGTGGTTCAGAGCTAGCACACGTTAGTCTTTCTACTCTGCCATCTTGGCTTCTCTTCAATTTGAAATTTTATTAAAAATTAGCATAAAAAATGATGAGGGGACAGTTTCTGAGTTCAAGAATTTTAAATGGTTTAACTTTAAACGTCTTTTAAATTTGAGTTTGTTATTATAAGAACCACTGTTAAAAATAGTAGTCATGGAAAATCCACATGTCAGTCAAACACTTTGGGATAACACTTATTATGGCAACAACAACAAAGAGATTACTAAATGACAGTCCCTTATTTAATCCTTTTGTTATAGGAAAAAACAGATGAACAATTCCCCATATGTTTGACATGAAGAACACTTCTGGTATGTTTCGTGTGCTCTAACTCAGTCCTAGTGGTCATAGGATACTTCTACAAACCTCAGGTTTGTATATATTATTCCTTTCTGTGTTAGCTACCTTGTATTCTCCACCTAGGTGGTATTAGAAGTGGAAGTGTATTCTCATTTCAGAAGGAGAGGCTGTTTCTTTTCTCTCTCTGTATTCTTTCCTCAGTTTGGTTGTGTGATGTGGTGTTCTCATTCCGTAACTTCATATGGGGGTAAGAAGTGCATCTTTCTCAATCAATCCACTCTAATACTTAAAATCAATTCTTACAAATGATTTCAGCCAAGACTGTTGGGTAGGTGTACTTTAGCCTAAGCCTCAGGGGCTTCTTTACTGCTTCATCAGGTCTATCTTTCCATTAGTTCAAGGACCAAATATCATTCTCCCATAATTGACATATCCAGTCTTATAGGTGAATTCACAAATTAAAGAGGCTGGGAGCTCATAGGTCCATTGGTTATTCCAACTACACTCTTCTTAGAGAAGATGAACAATGGCAGGAGAATGAGCATAAGTCATGTCTAGCCAGAAGGAAGAAATCCTGATCTGAGGTGACAATTAAATGCCTATGAAATAATCTCAATAAATATCATCATATTTTAATGTTTAAGGAATCTTCTCCTACAAACAATATAATTTGAGTTATACATTTCATGATCATGATTTAGTCCTTGCTGATGCATACATTAAAACTTTGAGTTTGTAGGACTTCTTTTGTGAAAGAAGATCGCTACATTACACATGGCCCACATTTATATTGAGGATATTTTTGTCCTCATTTTGCAAGATGTTCAATAAATAAGCCAAATGTTTATAAGTTTCTTACTGGATTTTTAAGGTGTTAACAGATAGAGATTTTGAGGGAAAGGACATGGACCCACTCAGTAAGGACCAAGGTCCTTCAGGATTTAATCTGGTACATAAATATAAGTCCACAAATAAGTGGACGTTTAAGGCAATAGCACCAATGTTTCAATCTTTGTAGGGCAATTTTAGTTCTCCTTTGTTATAAGCCATACCTGACTGAGCTCAGATATTTAACTTTGTAAATGAAGTAACTATAAGAATTATCTAAGTGTATAGCTGATGACAGACAATGGAACAGACATGTTGTAGATACATGATGCATAGATAGAAAGACATAAATAAAAATGTAGATGGATAATTTGTGGACTTAGATTTATCATGCTCCAGTGTTTATTGTTCTTTCTTAATAAAGCATCTGTCCATTGATTGTAATAGTTTACCATTAAAGCAAGATGATGATGATGATGATGGTGATAATGAATGGATATGGACTATGAGCATTACTTTTCTTTCATACAGCTATTGCTGTGTTTAGTTTATTTTGTGCATACTTTGATGATTTCATGTGACCAGATACAGCTAGATAATGTCATCAATACAAAAGACACATATAAATACATATGCACTTGCATATAAATATACACATGCACACATGGCACTTATAGTATATAAATGCATATGTGTATATATATATACATACACATATGTGTATAAATACGTATATAGACATACATATGTACAGACATAGACACACATATATACACATGTACATATATGTACACACATAGATGTGTGTGTGTATGACAGTACATGTAAGATATATAATGGTGTGATGATCTACCTGTGCCATAATCACTTTTGTATCCCAGAACAAGTAGAAATGACACTTCTCTGTAGCATCTATTTTTTTGTTCTTTCTCCTCATTTCTTCTTGGTCATTTAATGGTCATGTAATCATTTTTGAGATGAATGTCCTGGATCAGATGAACTCTATGCTCTCTTTTAGTTCTAAATTCTATGATCCAAACAGTGCTGTTTTTAAAATGCCTAATTTGATTAAAATAGAGGGAATATGGAGATTTGAGGGATTAATTTTATCATATTCACAAGTTGTCATAAACAAAGTAGGAGACTAAGCAAATATTCCTCGTTTGTTATGAATATTGATATCTTAACACAGCTTTCTCTCCCTGTGAAACTGATTGAATCCAGCTTTCCAGATGCAGTTTTCTTGGCTAAGGGCATAAAACGTCCTAACTTTCAGACTTGCGGGTGCTTTGGCCAAGAGATTCTATAACTCTGATTACTAATTGACTGCACATGTTTCCATATGGGGATTGGGGGGAGGTTACTTCCAGAGAAACCAAGTCCCTTGTTGAATTAATTTGGTATGTCAAAGCAAAGTAAACCTCTGCCTTCGTTAAATGTTTAATGATCAATGAGTATCTCACTTAGTCCTAGAAGCACCTCTGAACTAAGAAGGCACTGCCTTTAGAATTGTACCTCCCAAGACAAAATAAATTTTTATCCTTATTTTTCAATGTCACACACTTTCTCTGGGGTTTGTTCTCACTTCCTAGTACCAGGGTATATATGACACCTTTAAAATATTCCCAGTACTTCACCTATCTATTTTGGGGCCCAATCAAAGCCTCTCCTCTGTATTCAATACCACATACTTTACAACTCAATTAGGCAATTTTTCTCTGAAATCATTTTTTTTTCCAGAAATGAAGCTTCCAGAAGAAACTTTTGACTTGAGTTTGTGATCCTTTTTTGAACATTTTTGAACAAATATTTGAGTGAACATATTGTGTTTACCCTATTTCAACGAACCCTAGAACAATGGTCCCATAAATCTACCTTCAGGTTCATGGATGTGAACTAGGAACATCAACAGGCAAAATATATTCATTTTATGCCCTAAGTGCATGTGAAAGTAAATATTGTTATTTTTCCCCTTTGATATATAATGTCTCAAATAAAGTTCAGACCTCCCTTAAATATTACTTCTTTGAAATCCAAATGATCTCAAATAGTTCTCTTTTATATATAATTTGAAGCATGGGAAATCAGAGGAGGCATATTTATTGATGACATCTTCTCAGTCTTGAACTTCACTCCATGAATTTGCTTAAGAGGTGTTTTCATTAGATCAAATTATGTTTTTTGGTCTAACTCATTGCCAATTAATTTTAAATCAGCTTATATGAATATTTTGTTTTTCTCAATGAATAAACATTTATTTATCCCTTTTCAACTTATCATCTGTAAGTTTTGTTATTGATTTTTGTTCATTATGAATAACTATGAATATATTGGATATGTACATATATATAATTATATGTGCTATTCTATAATTCATAGCATGTAGAATTATAGTTATTTTCAAATATTATCAAAATATTGATAATAAAATGAAGTGTGTTGTGTCATGGAAGAACTTGGGACAAGTAGAAAGCAATTCAACCTGCTCTCTTCTTGCTATTAAATTTTAGTCCTAGGCTATTTTCCATCTGTGCCTCTCATGACATGTTTACTGATGAAGTAAAACAAGGGGTTAGCTGGGAAGTGAATATCATTTTGGGGAAAATACAATTTTTCACTACTCCACTTTTGATGTCTCTATTTTTAAGCCAAATGCTATGAATTTTTACTGATTATGCATCTCATTGAGAAGGCCCTATATTGTTCCATGGCTCATTACAGTTGTGAAGCATGATTCAGTAACAGAAACAACCTCATATCATGACATTATTGTCGTTAGTGTATTCTACAGACCACTTGGACAGAAAAAGGAAGTTGATGAATATTTTGAAAAAAAAATTGATCATATACCTGGCAGACAGTAATGATCAAATAATGATGAAAGATTTCAATTACCAGAACTTGTAGTGGAAAGTTATGCTTGTTAAAAGCTAATAGTTTCTTATACCTGAAAAATTCAATCTCATTCAAAAAATATGAACAAAAACTTACCAATTACTTAAAACAACAAACAAATTAACAGATGAGACTTTATTGATAAATTTCCTACATTAGGGATTAGAATAAAATCATCAATACTTACTTTTTAAATGTTTTTTATGACCTTTGTTATTTTTAACCTCCCCATAATTTCCTCCAATTTCTCTCTTTTTTCTCAGACAATTGAAAGAACATGATAGTATTTTTGAAAACCAAAGGGCAAAGGAAAACATAGGGAAAAATCAACACAACTAAACAGTACATCAAAAAGTTATGAAAACATGTAATGTACAGCACTTATCAAAGTCTCACCCCTACAAAGCGATAGGAAGAATTTTTTTTTCCATCCTTTCTCTTGAGCCATGCTTATTCTCTATAATTTTGTAAAAGTCAATATTGATTTTTATGCAATTTTTCTTTTCTATTTAAATAATTGTAGTCACAGTGAATAGTGTTTACTTGGTTTTGCTTACATCACTCTGCATGAATTCACATCTTTCAGTCCATGTTTTTTTTCTGTATTCATTACATGCTTTGCTTCTTGGACCAGATCATCTACTTTTAATATTTATAAACTTTTAAAAAAAGACTAATAATGCTAGAAAGACAAATACAGAACTATCAAAATGCAGAAAGTACTAGAAACATATTGAATAGGCCTTCAAATATGATTATCAATTTTTTGGCACAAATTAGAAAATATTTAAAGTTAAAAACTTTAAAAAAGTTATAGAAACAAAAAATAATGTTATAAACCATATGAGGAGGCAGTAATTAAAAATTAAAAACTAAACTTATTCATTTACTATGGCATCGTTGTAATCTTGTATGGTAGAGATCAGTGTTGATAAAGAGCTCTGTCTTTAGATATTATGGCATTAGTGTGCATTTTCCCCCCATTTTTTTGTAAATGGGATTTTGTTTTAAAAAATGATAGCTATATTTCTTTTAAAAACATGGATGTGAAGTAGGAATTAAGAATTATATCATACACATTTACTGGAATAAAAGCATGTTATTTTCTTCTCATTGGGAATTCAGGGAAAATCAGTTTTCATTAGCTATACAAATCCAATGTCTCTTTCAACAAAATCTGAATTTGTAATCATCCAGTCAAATGGGATTTTATGTTTGTTTTTGTTCTAAAAACTAGAAGTTTTAATTGAAACCTGAAGTAGTTGTAGTGGATATAAAAACCACAGTGAAGTATTCAGAGTTAAAAACATTTGAAGATACCTGAATCCCCTTTGAAACTCATTAGTACAAATATCTTCTATACAGATATTATCAGACAGTCCTTCTGTGTGTAACTGACCACACTATAGGGACCTATCTTATAATCTTCCTGCTTGCCACAGGAGAAAAAGCTGAAGGTACATGAATTAAATAGAGGGCCAACTCACTTGGGCAATTCTTTCCCAATTCCTTTGGTCCTGAGCAGGTTAAGCATGATCACAATCGAAGTTTCCACTGAAAAGCTTCCACAAAGAACTCAAAATTTTCCAGGGAGGATACAAACCAAAGGACATATATAGTCAGAGAATCTGAGTTTTCTATCCAGTAGATCAATTATTAAATTGATCCCTCCCAATTTATAGGACAGAGATCAGCTAAAGAACTTTCAGGATGTTTATGGTGTGACAGATCTCAAGTCAGTTGTAAGTAACATGGGATTTGTCCTTGGGAAGTTTCACTGAGTGATCATTTAGGCATCAGAAATCAAAGAACTGGTGTTGATTGTATCTAAGATTGTTTTCCAGTTATATAGACAACAAGAAGTAAATAGCTATGTTGCAGATGAGAAACTCTAGTCCAAGAATGGGATTCCTAGAGTAAAGGCAAGAGCAGCAATAAAGGCATAGGCAGAGATGTACCTCAGATAGAAGTAGATAAACATGAAGAAAACGCTGCTTCATTTTCTCAGGTCTTGGAGACCACTGAACAGATTCTGGTCTGTAACCAAGTGCAGGAATTTGAGTTGACTAGGAAGTCCTGGACAGAGATTATCACCAAGAGAATATTATACATAGTAAGCAAATAAGTTATTTTGTTTATTATAAATACCAAAATATAAAGCATATGTAAATAAAAGTTATTTATTGGAAGGAGCCAAGATGATGCAGAAGAAAGACTCACGTATGCTAGCTCCGAAACCACAGCCCATATATTTCCTGCAAGAAGAACTCCCCACAAATTCTGGAGCACTGCAAGGCGCACAGAAACACGGTGGAAAAGATTTCCATTCCAGAATGCCTTGGAGAGCCATTCCCAAGGTCCCATCATGCCCCAGAAAGCAGAGCCCACCCCTGAGCTGCCCTAGCTGCGCAGCCCCAGAGGAGCAGATCTGAGCCGGCTTCAGGGAAGGAATCTCTGGCAGCCATGAAGGTCCCTCCGCCCATAAATGCTACAGGTCAGTGAGAGAGAGGTCTGGGCTGGACGAGAGGGGAGCAGGGTGTCTCCATGACTTGGCCCCCCTTGGGAGGCAGCGGTAGAGGCAGCAGAAGAGGCAGCTGGGACTCCAGGAGCTGCAGGCAGAAGTTCAAGGTCATTACCAAAGGTCTCTGCATAAAGCCCTTCAGGGAACTGAGCCTTGGAAGTGGCCCTGCCCCATTGAGCACCAGAACTTAAGCTCACAATGAATAGCAGCTGGGCCTATCACGGAAAGCACATTTGAATCTCAGACCCCAAGCACTACCTGAGAGGATCTAGGCGGGGGTGGAGAGGAATCTCAGAAGTCAAGTAACTGGCTGGGAAAATGCCCAGAAAAGGGAATAAAAATAAGACCATAGAAAGCTATTTTCTTGGGGGACAGATGTTCCCGCCTTTCATTTCTGATGACGAGGATCAATTTTCGTCATCAGGGAAAGACGTGGAGGTCCGGGCCTCTCTATCCCAGACATCCCAGGTGGATGTCCTGTGGGCTCAGGTCATGACAGAGCTCAAAAAGGATTTTGAAAATTAAGTTAGACAGGTGTAAGAAAAACTGGGAAGAGAAATGAGAGAGATGCAAGAAAAGCATGAAAAATGGGTCAATACCTTGGTAAAGGAGACCCAAAAAAATGCTGAAGAAAATAACACCTTGAAAAATAGGCTCACTCAATTGGCAAAAGAGGTTCAAAAAGCTAATGAGGAGAAGAATGCTTTCAAAAGCAAAATTAGCCAAATGGAAAAAAAGAGGTTTAAAAGCTCACTGAAGAAAATACTTCTCTCAAGATTAGAATGGAACAGATGGAGTCTAATGACTTTCTGAGAAACCAAGAAATCATAAAACAAAACCAAAAGAATGAAAAAATGGAAGATAATGTTAAATATCTCATTGGAAAAACAACTGACCCGGAAAATAGATCCAAGAGAGACAATTTAAAAATTATGGGACTACCTGAAAGCCATAATCAAAAAAAGAGCCTAGACATCATCTTTCATGAAATTATCAAGGAAAACTGCCCTGAGATTCTAGAACCAGAGGGCAAAATAAGTGTTGAAGGAATCCATTGATCACCACCTGAAGGAGATCCAAAAAGAGAAACTCCTAGAACATTGTGGCCAAATTGCAGAATTCCCAGGTCAAGGAGAAAATATTGCAAGAAGCTAGAAAGAAACAATTCCAGTACTGTGGAAACAAAATCAGGATAACACAAGATCTAGCAGCTTCTATACTAAGGGACTGAAGGGCATGGAATAGGATATTCCCGAAGTCAAAGGAACTAGGACTCAAACCAAGAATCACCTACCCAGCAAAACTGAGTATAATAATTCAGGGAAAAATATGGTCTTTCAATGAAACAGAGGACTTTAAAGCATTCTTTTTTTTAATATAAATTTATTTAACTTTTTATAATCATTTTCACAAAATTTGAGGTTCCAAATTTCCCCCCTTTTTCCCCTCCCCCCACACCAATACACTGAGCATTCTAATTTTCCCTATCATCAATCTGCCCTCTCCTTTATCATCCCTCCCTTCCCTTGTCCCCATCTTGGGGTGGGGGAAGGGGATAAAAGGGGAGAAAATTTGGAACCCAAAATTTTGTGAAAATGAACGTAAAAAGTTAAATAAATAAATATATATTAAAAAAGTTATTTATATACAGAGAAAGAACTGATAAACAGAAGTTTTAATAAAATACATTCATACATACCTACACTCATCTATCTATCTATCTATCTATCTATCTATCTATCTATCTATCTATATGTCTAATCTATCAATCATCTATATATCCATGATGTATAATGGTAGTTATCTGTGTATGGTGAAAAGAGGAAAGAAAAATAGAAAAAAAGGCTTACATGATGATATTTTTGTATATATGCATAGCAGATTTGCAATTTCATATACAATCATATTGCTATTTTACTGTGTTATGAAAATACACACATGTATATACATATATGTATACATGTATATGCATATGTATGTGTTAATATAGATATTCATATACAAATACACATATTGACATATATATGAAATAGAGTTCACCAAAAGGGGCAAGGGACTATTTCTTTTAGGTATTTCGTTACTATTTCTTTTTTAATAAATCTATTGATTTGTTCAATATTTTATTTGCTTTAGTACCTGGAAGAGAAGAAGTCTTTAGAGTAGGGATTCTAAAACTTTATTGGGTCATGAACACCTTTAAACGTCTAGCAAATCCTCTAGTTCCTAAAAATGGGCTAGCTGCGTTGCACAAACACAGGAATACTGTGATTTCACGTAGTCTTGTACAGGGTTTAATACCTATAATAATTTCAAACAATGATAGACATAGAAACATTTGTGATATTAAAATATATGTAATTTTGAGGGGGCAGAGTCAAGATGGCGGAGTAGAAAGACTCACTGTATGCTAGCTCGGAACCCACAGCCCATGCATTTAATGTAACAAGAACTCCCCACAAGTTCTGGATCACTGCAGGGTGTGCAGAAACACAGTGGAAGATATTTCCATTCCAGGGAGCCCTGGAGAGCAGTCCCCAGGGTCTGTCACACCCCGGTAAGTGGACCCCACCCCAGCGATGCCCTGGCTGTGGCCCCAGAGAAGCTGATCCGAGTAGGCTTCAGGGACGGAAGCTCCAGTGGTTGGGAAGGTCCCTCCCCCCACAGACTCTACAGATCAGTGAGAGACAAGTCTAGGCTGGTCGAGAGGGGAGCGGAGTGTCTCTGTGACTCGGGCCCCCTCGGGAGGAAGCTGCGGAGGCAGAGGCAGGGGCAGGAAGTAGGGGAGGCAGAGGCAGCAGCGGAGGCACCCGGGACTCCCCAAGCAGGCAGAATCTTCTTTACTGAAAGTCTCTGCATAAACAACCTGAAGGAAATGAGCCTGGGAGCCGGGCCTGTCCCACCCGCTCCATTACTGAAGGTCTCTGCATAAAGCCCCTGAGGGAACTGAGACTGGGAGGCAGCCTTGGCCCCACCCCAGCACCAGAACTAAATCTCACATTCATTAGCAGCTGCGCCTGCCAAGGAAACCCCATTTGAATCTCAGACCCCAAGCACTAGCTGAGTGGATCTAGGCGGGGGTGGACAGGAATCTCAGAAGCCAAGTAACTGGCTGGGAAAATGCCTAGAAAAGGGAATAAAAATAGAACTATAGAGAGCTTTTTTGAGCATATGCAAATGATCCCAACTTTCGGATCTGAAGACGAGGAGGAAATATTCTTGCCATTAGGGAAAGATGTGGAAGGTGGGTCCTCTGTATCAGAGACATCCCAGGGGGTTGTGGGGTGGGCTCAGGCCTTGGAAGAGCTCAAAAAGGATTTTGAAAAGCAAATTAGACAGGTGGAGGAAAAACTGGGAGGAGAAATGAGAAAGATGCAAGAAAAGTATGAAAAACGGGTCAATACCTTGGTCAAGGAGACTCAAAAAAATGCTGAAGAAAATAACACCTTGAAAGGTAGGCTCACTCAATTGGGAAAAGAGGTTCAAAAAGCCAATGAGGAGAAGAATGCTTTCAAAAGCAGAATTAGCCAAATGGAAAAAGGGGTTCAAAAGCTCACTGAAGAGAATAGTTCTCTCAAAATTAGAATGGAACAGATGGAGGCTAAGGACTTTCTGAGAAACGAAGAAATCATAAAACAAAACCAAAAGAATGAAAAAATGGAAGAGAATGTGAAATATCTCATGGGAAAAACAACTGACCTGGAAAATAGATCCAAGAGAGACAATTTAAAAATTATGGGACTACCTGAAAGCCATGATCAAAAAAAGAGCCTAGACATCATCTTCCATGAAATTACCAAGAAAAACTGCCCTGACATTCTACAACTAGAGGGCAAAATAAGTATTGAAGGAATCCATCGATCACCACCTGAAAGAGATCCAAAAGAGAAACTCCTAGGAACATTGTGGCCAAATTCCAGAACTTCCAGGTCAAGGAGAAAATCTTGCAAGCAGCTAGAAAGAAACAATCCCAGTACTGTGGAAATACAATCAGGATAACTCAATATCTAGCAGCTTCTACATTAAGGGATCGAAGGGCATGGAAAAGGACATTCCAGATGTCAAAGGAACTAGGACTCAAACCAAGAATCACCTACCCAGCAAAACTGAGTATAATACTTCAGGGGAAAAATGGTCTTTCAATGAAATCGAGGACTTTCAAGCATTCTTGATGAAAAGACGAGAGCTGAAAAGAAAATTTGACTTTCAAACACAAGAATGAGAAGAAGCATGAAGAAGTAAACAGCAAAGAGAAGTCAGAAGGGACTTACCAAAAGTGAACTGTTTACATTCCTACATGGAAAGACAATATTTGTAACTCTTAAAACTTTTCAGTATCTGGGTGGTTGGTGGGATCACACACACATGTACACGTGTGCACACACACACATACACACATGCACGCACATACAGAGAGAGAGAGAGAGCACAGAGTGAATTTAATTGGATGGGACAATATCTTAAAAGAAATTAAGGTAAATTGTGAGAGAGAAAGATAGAGGGAGGAAATAGGGTGAAATGGAATGGGGTAAATTATATGTCATTTAAGAAGCAAGCAGGAGACCTTTCAGTGGAGGGAAAAAGAGGAGAGCTGAGAAAAAATTTAAAAAAAGCAAGATTACCCTCATCACATTTGACTAAATGAAGGAATAAAATGCACACTCATTTTGGTATGAAAATCTATCTTTCAGTACAGGAAAGTGGGGGAGAAGGAGATAAGCAAGGGGGGGGATGATGGAAGGGAGGGCAATGGGAGGAGGGAACAATTTGAAGTCAACACTCAGGGAGGGAAAGGATCAAAAGACAGAATAGAAACAAAGAGGGGCAGGATAGGATGGAGGGTAATTCAGTTAGTCTTACACAACACAACTATTATGGAAGTCATTTGCAAAACTACACAGATAGGGACTATATTGAATTGCCTGCCTTCCCAAAGGGAATGGGTGGGGAGGGAGGGATGGGGAAAATTTGGAACTCAAGTTTTAGGAACAACTGTTAAGTATTGTTGTTGATACTAGGAAATAAGATATACAGTTAATGAGGAATAGAAAGTCATCTGGCCCTACAGGACAAAAGAGAAAATGGGGACAAGAGAAGGGAGGGATGACAGAAGAGAGGGCAGATTGGAGATAGGGAAAATTAGATTGCTCGGTGTGTTGGGGTGGGGGGAGGGGAGAAAGAGGGGAGAAAAATAGGAAACCAAAATTTTGTGAAAATGAGTGTAAAGGCCCACAGAAGCTACAGGTCAGTGAGAAGGAGCGCTGCGATAGGGCAGGGGAGCGGAGCGTCTCCGTGACTTGGGCCCCCTCGGGAGGAAGCGGCGGCGGCAGAGACGGGGGCAGGAAGCTGCGGAGGCAGAGGCGTGGGCGGGCGGCTGAGGCGGCAGCGGCCTGGGACTCAGGAATCCCCCAGCAGCAGGTAGGATCTTCAATACTGAAGGTCTTTCCAACCTGAGGGAGCCGAGCAGAGGAGACGGCCCTGCCCCCACCCTGCTCTACTGCTGAACGCCTCTGAATAAAACCCCCAAGGGAACTGAACACAGCGGGCCGGGGCCCCCCACCCCCACCCGCTCCGTTCCTGAAAGTCTCTGCAGAAAGCCCCTGAGGGCCCAAGATTAGAGGGCGGCCCTGCCCCCACCCTTGCGCCAGAACTAAAGCTTGCCGCGGGAAAGTGCATTTGAATCTCAGAGGCCAAGCACTTCCTGGGCGGATCCAGGCGGGGGTGGAAAGGAATCTCAGAAATCAAGTAACTGGCTGGGAAAATGCCTAGAAAGGGGAAGAAAAATAAGACTTTGGAGAGTTTTTTCCAACAAATGCAAATGATCCCAACCTTCGGATCTGATGGGGAGGACGAGAACGTATTTTTCCCATCAGGGAAAGATGTGGAGGGCGGGGCCTCAGCACCCCAGACACCTCAGGGGGGTGTTGGGTGGGCTCAGGCCTTGGAAGAGCTTAAAAAGGATTTTGAAAAGCAAGTTAGACAGGTGGAGGAAAGACTGGGAAGAGAAATGACAAAGATGCAAGAAGAGTATGAAAAAAAGGTCAATACCTTGGTAAAGGAGACCCAAAAAAATGCTGAGGAAATTAACACGTTGAAAAATAGGCTCACTCAATTGGCAAAAGAGGTTCAAAAAGCCAATGAGGAGAAGAATGCATTCAAAAGCAGAATGAGCCAAATGGAAAAAGAGGCTCAAAAGCTCACTGAATTTAATAGTTCTCTCAAAATTAGAATGGAACAGATGGAGTCTAATGACTTTCTGAGAAACCAAGAAATCACCAAACAAAACCAAAAGAACGATAAAATGGAAGAGAATGTGAAATATCTCATGGGAAAAACAACTGACCTGGAAAATAGATCAAAGAGAGACAACTTAAAAATTATGGGACTACCTGAAAGCCATGATCAAAAAAAGAGCCTAGACATCGTCTTGCATGAAATTATCAAGGAAAACTGCCCTGACATTCTAGGACCAGAGGGCAAAATAAGTATTGAAAGAATCCATCGATCACCACCTGAAAGAGATCCAAAAAGAGAAACTCCTAGGAACATTGTGGCCAAATTCCAGAACTCCCAGCTCAAGGAAAAAATCTTGCAAGCAGCTAGAAAGAAACAATTCCAGTACTGTGGAAACACAATCAGGATAACCCAAGATCTAGCAGCTTCTACATTAAGGGATCGAAGGGCGTGGAATAGGATATTCCAGAAGGCAAAGGAACTAGGACTCAAACCAAGAATCACCTACCCAGCTAAACTGAGTATAATATTTCAAGGGAAAATATGGTCTTTCAATGAAACAGAGGACTTTCAATCATTCTTAATGAAAAAACCAGAGCTGAAAAGAAAATTTGACTTTCAAACACAAGAATGAGAGGAAGCATGCAAAAGTAAATAGCAAGGAGAAGTATTAAGGGACTTACAAGAAATGAACTGTTTGCATTCATACAGGGAAGGACAATATTTCTAACTCTTAAAACTTTTCAGTATCTGGGTGGTTGGTGGGACCACACATACACATGTACACGCATGCACACACATACACACATGCATTCACATGCAGAGACAGAGAGCACAGATTGAACTGAATAGGATGGGACCATACCTTAAAAGAAATTAAGGTAAATGGTGAGAGAGAAATGTAGTGAGAGGAAAGAGGGGGAAATGGAAGGGGGTAACTATATGTCATTTAAGAGGCAAGTAGGAGATGTTTTTTAGTGGAGGGAAAAAGAGGAGAGTTGAGGGAAAAACAAAAAAACAAAAAAAAAAAAAACAAATAAACAAAAGTTTACCCTCATCACATTTGACTAAACGAAGGAGTGAAATGCACACTCATTTTGGTATGAAAACCTATTTTACAGTATAAGAAAGCGGGGGAGAAGGAGATATTGGGGGGGGGATGATGGAAGGGAGGGCAAAGGGAGGAGGGAGTAATTGAAAGTCAATACTTGGGGAGGGACAGGATCAAAGGACAGAAGAGAAACAATGAGGGGCAGGTTAGGAGGGATGGCAATTCAGTTAGTCTTACACAACACGACTATCAGGAAGGTCATTTGCAAAGCTACACAGATATGGCCTATAATGAATTGCCTGCCGTACCAAAGGGAATGGGTGGGGAGGGAGGGATGGGGAGAATTTGGAACTCAAAGTTTTAGGAACAATTGTTTAGTATTGTTGTTGCAACTAGGAAAGAAGACATACAGTAAATGAGGAATAGAAAGTCATCTGGCCCTACTGGAGAAAAGAGAAGATAGAGACAAGGGAAGGGAGGGATGACAGAAGAGAGGGCAGATTGGAGATAGGGAAAATCAGATTGCTTGGGGTATTGGGGTGGGGGGAGGGAAGAAAAGGGGAAAAAATTTGGAACCCAAAAATTTGTGATAATGAATGTAAAAAGCTAAATAAATAAAAAAAAATGAGTGTAAAAAGTTAAATAAATAATAATAAAAAGAAAATATATGTAATTTTTATTAGTGACAAAGAAACAGGTACCACTAATATTATTGTGCTTTGTTGTCTATTTTTGTAACCAAATGAAATACTTAGCTGGAGACAAACATATAAAGATGTATTTGTCTGATATAAGTTCATAGACAACTTGAAATCTGTCTATGGACCCCTTTCAACTTGCTGACCTAAAAATACATGCGGGAGATTATGGACATTTAAGTGGCTGATTATTCATGACAGGGTTGCTATCATAAATCAGTTTCACATACACAGTAAAGTAGTGTGTAACAAGATAGCAGCCTTAGGTAAAACATGTTGGATGTAAAGATATGTGGCATGATCCTAATTGTCAAATACTCCCAATAATTCCTCTCTATATCATCAATACATGTTTATTAGGGAAAAAAATTTCCTTGTTTATAATACATGGTCATTTATTTGTGATATATCAGTAATGTCATGAGGAGGCAACACAGAGTCTTAGAATGTTTCATAGTGTACAGATGGCTGACCTTGGAGTTACTGGGAAGATCGGGGTTACACTTCTGACTCTAATATAAGTAAGCTGTATATGACCATGTACCAGTCACTTAAACTCTCAAAGCCCTAGATATTTATCTAAGATTAAAAGGTATACATATCTATCTATCTCTCTCTCTCTATATATATACATTTATATATATGTATGTGTGTGTTACTTGTTGATACACATTAGTAGAATGAATTTCTTTAACTAAACAATTTATTTATTTTTTCCAATACATTTATTTATTTAACTTTTTACATTCATCTTCACAAAACTTTGGGTTCCAAATTTACTCCCCATTTGTCGCCTCCCCATACCCTAATACACCGAACATTCTAATTTCCCCTATCACCAATCTGCCCTCTCTTTTATCATCCCTCCCTTCCTTGTATACATCTTCTCTTTTGTCCTGTAGAGCCAGATAACTTTCCATTCCCCATTACCTGTATATCTTCTTTCCTAGTAGCAAGAACAATGCACAACAGTTGTTCCTAAAACTGAGTTCCAACTTCTCCCCATCCCTTCCTCCCCACCCACTCCCTTTGGGAAGGCAAGCAATTCAATATAGGCCTTATCTGTGTAGTTTTGCAAACGACTTTGATAATAGTTGTGTTGTGTAAGACTAGCTGTATTTCCCTCCATCCTATTCCGCCCCCCATTGTTTCTATTCTGTCTTTTGATCGTGTCCCTCACCGAGTGTTGACTTCAAAAATTGCTCCCTCCTCCCATTGCTCTCCCTTCCATCATCCTCCCCACCCTGCTTATCTCCTTCTCCCCCACTTTCCTGTATTGTAAGATAGGTTCTCATACCAAAGTGAGTGTGCATTTTATTCCTTTCTTTAGTCGAATGTGATGAGAGTAAACTACATGTTTTTCTCTCATCTCTCCTCTTTTTCCCTCCACTAAAAAGTCTCCTGCCTGCCTCCTCTATGAGAGATAATTTGCCGCATTCCATTTCACCCTCTCTCCTCCCACTACATTTCTCTCTCACTGTTTACCTTCATTTTTTAAAGGTATGATCCCACCCTACTCAATTCACTCTGTGCTCTCTGTCTCTGTGTGTGCATGCATGTGTGTGGACATGTGTGCGTGTATGTTCATGTACGTGTCTGCCTGTATGTGTGTGTGTGTGTGTGTGTAATCCCATAATCTGCCCAAATAATGAAAACTTTCAAGAATTACAAATATTGTCTTTCCGTGTAGGAATGTAAATAATTCAACTTTGGTAAGTGCCTTATGACTTCTCTTTGCTGTTTACTTTTTCATGTTTCTTCTCATTCTTGTGTTTGAAAGTCAAATTTTCTTTTCAGCTCTGGTCTTTTCATCAAGAATGCTTGAATGTCCTCGATTTCATTGAAAGACCATTTTTCTCCTGAAGTATTATACTCAGTTTTGCTGGGCAGGTGATTCTTGGTTTCAGTCCTAGTTCCTTTGACTTCTAGAATATCATATTCCATGTCCTTCAATTCCTTAATGCAGAAGCTGCTATATCTTCTGTTATCCTGATTGCATTTCCACAATACTGGAATTGTTTCTTTCTAGGCGCTTGCAATATTTTCTCCTTGACCTGGAAATTCTGGAATTTGGCCACAATGTTCTAGGAGTTTCGCTTTTTGGATCTCTTTCAGGCGGTGATCGATGGATTCCTTCAATACTTATTTTGCCCTCTGGTTCTAGAATCTCAGGGCAATTTTTCTTGATGATTTCATGGAAGATGATGTCTAGGCTCTTTTTTTGATCATGCCTTTCAGGTAGTCCCATAATTTTTAAATTGTCTCTCCTGGATCTATATTCCAGGTCAGTTGTTTTTCCCATGAGATATTTCACATTCTCTTCCATTTTTTCATTCTTTTGGTTTTGTTTCGTGATTTCTTGGTTTCTCAGAAAGTCATTAGACTCCATCTGTTCCATTCTAATTTTGAGAGAACTATTCTCTTCAGTGAGCTTTTGAACCCCTTTTTCCATTTGGCTAACTCTGCTTTTGAAAGTATTCTTCTCCTCATTGGCTTTTTGAACCTCTTTTGCCAATTGAGTTAGCCTATTTTTCAAGGTTTTATTTTCTTCAGCATTTTTGGGGGTATTCTTTAGCAAGGTGTTGACCTCCTTTTCATGCTTTTCTTGCATCACTCTCATTTCTCTTCCCAGTTTTTCCTCCACCTGTGTAATTTGATTTTCACTATCCTTTTTGAGATCTTCCTTGGCCTGAGCCCATTGAATATTTATTGTGGATGTTTGGGATACAGCGCCCTTGACTTCTATGTCTTTACCTGATAGTAAGCATTGTTATTCCTCATCGGAAAGGAAAGGAGAAAATATCTGTTCACCAAGAAAGTAACCTTCTGTGGTCTTATTTTTTTTTTCCTTTTCTGGGCATTTTCTCAGCCAGTTACTTGACTTCTGTGATTCCTTTCCACACCTATCTTGCCTCCAGATCCACCCAGCTAGTGCTTGGGGTCTGAGATTCAAATCCTACTTTCCAGCCTCAGGGCTTTCAGTGGGGGCAGGGCAGTGTGAGATTAAGTTCACCTTCTTTGGTGGGGGCAGGGCTGCCTCACAGGGCTCAGTTCCCTCAGCGGATTTATGTGGAGACCTTCAGTAATAGATCTGAGCTCCTGCCTGCTTTGGGATCCCCTGTTTGCTGCTTCCCCTGTTGCTGCCTCCTGAGGGGGCCTGAATTATGGGGACATCCTGCTCCCCTCGGCATTTGCACTCTCACTGACCTTTGCACCTGTGGGTTGAAGGACCTTCCCAGGCTGCTGGAGATTCTGTCCCTGAAGCCTGCTGAGGTCTGGTCCTCTTGGGCCCGCACAGCCAAGGCAGGGCTGGGTTTTTCTCTGGGTCTGGTGCGAGATGGACTTTTGGTGTCGGTTTTTTAGGACTCTCTGGAACATAAATCTTCTCCACTCTGTTGTTGTGCGGCTTCCACTGCTCCAGAATTTGGTCAGAGTTCCTCCTTACAGGCAATTTATGAACTGTGGGTTCATAGCTAGCATATGTGAATCTTTCTACTCTGCCATCTTGGCTCCTCCCTAACTAAATAATTTATAACAACAGCAATACAGAAAAAAAGATAAAGTTCTGGGTTTTACTTTTAAAATCTCAAAAGCTTCAGGGGACATGTAGCATACGTAGTTGACAAAAATTCCATTGGGTAGGTAGTGTTAGTATGGCCATCTGGTTCTGATTTAGATATGTATTAAGCAGTTCTGACATGTTAATGGAACTCAAGATATTGAACTCCTATTCCCATGGCTTTTGGGTATTTTCATTAATTGACAAATTTCAAATATTTTTAGATTATTAATGTTGCTATGTTTTCGAGTGCAGATTGATGGTCACAGAATTTTATTGTTAGAAAGTGTGCAATTTTGCTTTTAAACTGCTTCTCTCCCCAAAATTATGCTTTAGTCAGTCAGCAAGTATTTAGTAAGAACTTATTGTTTGGAAGGCACTGTACTGTGTGGGGAATACAAATAAAAGCTGAAGGAAAAACAGTTTCTGTGTACAAGGAATTTATATCCTAATAAGGGAAGATATCACCTAAAAGGAAGTTGAAAGGGGGCGATAAACAGATAATCAGAAATTACAGAGAATTTTATTTGGAGATGAATCAGCAGTGCATCCTGAAGACTGTTGAAGACATTCTAGGTGTGGGTCTTTAAATTGGAGGATTTTAGAGGAAACATCCAATCAGAGGGTAAAGGACTCAAAGGTGGAGAATAATTCCAGTATTCAAGAAGTAGCTGAATGCTAGAGAGAGCTTTCAGGGAGGAAATATGGAATACTAGAGAATAAAATGAAATTACTGTGGCAATGTCAGTA